>LGRX02001714.1:0-39115 GCA_001247695.2 Cymbomonas tetramitiformis | reverse complement strand
CACGCACATGAATGAATCGCGTTTGAAAATTGTTCAGAACGATATACAGCATAGTAATCATCGACGGATTTTTAATCTGTACATAAGTCAGCGCTCGTATCATGCGCTGATAAATGGCGACCACGATATATGCTTTTCATCAGCAGCGCGCCCGATTGCATAAGTTATTTGCAGCGTGCTACGAAAGATTTCAATTTGCGATGATGATGATGCCAAGATGTTGCTATGATCAACTGCACAATACATACTCACATCAAGATACTCTGCAAAACAACTAATACTCGCAGGCATATTTTGGATGCATGCATGATTGACATCTGATTATCATACTGCAGCACACACCACATATTGATGACTGCACAAATATTCAAGTTGTCAGCATTTCATGCTTATCTGCAATATAGTGTGCAAGATGTTTATCTGAACTCGCAGTACATGCAGCACACACTAACATGCAGCACACACTAACATGCATCATCTGAGTATATGCACATTCTATACTAAGTGACTGCCACACTGTAAGTTGTGCATGCATCATGTTAACAGATGTTATATATGATCCAGCTTGATCACGGTAGCAGCTGGAATAGATGGCATCATACCACAATACATTAGACATGCACAAAAGCATACTTGCTGTGCATGCTAACTATATTCGAACCCATATAGTGTAAGGTGCCTGTTCAGTGGTCTTAACACAGTAATTAGCTCGTTATGTCCCGGTGGAGTCGAGATACTCCTCGGACCACATATCGTTCTACTGTGGATCACTGAAAGGATTGCTCACCGGAACTATATGTGAAATAGACCAGCAACTCATTTTTTCTGAATGAGATTATCTTGGGATTACAATAACCTCTAATCTAATATATCATGCTAGATTTATTCAGTGCATGGTATACTGATTATCCTGCATGATAAACTGTCTGGAAATATTGTAATGTCCAGAACTTATCTTCCTGTAAGTGTGTAAAAGTGAGCACACATACACACACTGGCAAAAAGTACTAATCAATAAGTACTATACATGCACACACACTGCATTATTGTATGTATTGATATTCACTGATTCGTAGTGAATTGACCAACTTTAATATCTATCATGTATATGATAATGTAGATAACACTTCACAAACACATGTGCGTGTGAAGTGTCAGTGATGGCGATAGATATGGGAACAGATAATCCAACATGCTGAAGGGCTGGATGGAGTTATCTCCAGACCCGAAGGCAAT
This sequence comes from Cymbomonas tetramitiformis, assembly GCA_001247695.2. Taxonomy (NCBI): domain Eukaryota; kingdom Viridiplantae; phylum Chlorophyta; class Pyramimonadophyceae; order Pyramimonadales; family Pyramimonadaceae; genus Cymbomonas; species Cymbomonas tetramitiformis. The sequence continues at coordinate 37,879 of LGRX02001714.1, read as the reverse complement.
ATACTGTGCCCATGCAACAGCTGGTAACTGTTGGGCGCAGTCCATTCGACATTCCACATATCATCGCTGGAGCAACAACAACAAGTACATTGCATAATGACAATTGATTCAGATTTGATCAGTTCAAAATGCATGTAACTCTTTCAGAGCAGTAACTATATTGACATCTGATAGAAGTTGTTGAGGACAAGCACACACATACAAATGTGTTGTGTCAAACTGCTTTGATTATATAATCAAGCAATGTCCTGATATGTTTGAAATAAGAGATATCATTTTGATAAATCTTAGAGCACAGACATATGCTCAAAACATATCATAGATTGATAAAATTATCACTGAAGTGGATAATCCGCTTATTGTTGGTAAATCTATATATCATCAGAAAGTACATTTACTGCCATGGGTTTAAATCAGTAAAACCCAGAAATGTGATCAACCTCAGATGTTGATATGCAGAATAATTCACTTTTATGCCATGAAATTTGTCATGTGCAAAGGTAAAGTGATTTGCAGTGCTTCTGTACTTTGCATTCCACACACACACAGAGATATGTATATATATATATGTATATATGGGATAAGTCTACATCGGGGGCCGACATTTCATTTAAATCCACATCAGGGCAAATCCACATCGGGGGCGACGCTCATTTTAATCTACATCAGGGGGCAGACATCTCATTTTTAATCTACATCGGGGGCTGACATGCCATTTTAATCTACATCGGGGGCTGACATCTCATTTTAATCTACATCGGGTGTAGACATCTCATTTTAATCCACATCGGGGATAATTATGCATTGCATTTCAATCCCAGATCATGCTCATCATTACATTACATCATTACATTATCATTACATCATTATCATCATTACATTATCATTACATCATTACATCATTATCATCATTACATCATTATCATTATCATTATCATTGCATCATTACATCATTACATCATGTAATCGCCATTACATCCCAGATCATCCTAGCATCCATGCATTACATCATGTACTTTCAAATGCATCAATTGCTGATGAGTGATGCCAATTGTAAGCATTCATTAATATTCCGTGTGCAAATGCATCACTTAATGATGCGTGATGCCAATTGTGAGCATGCATTATTTCATCTTAGAATGCTTCAATTTCATTGGCATTAACTTATCAGCACTCAGCACTGAATTCAACTTCTCAGTAGTTTAGTCTGAAGTTTTTCAACACTTCACAACACTTAAGAGCACTTAGCAATTGAACTTAACTGCACTAAGTTCGAAAGCTAGATTCTATTACACTTATCACTGCGGTGTCCTGCTTTACCGCACTTGCTGCACTTGGATGCCTTCTTGGAACCGATCCTCTCCAAGACCCCCAGCTTGCGCTTCTGCATCTTTGGGCGGCCCTTCCTCTTTGCCGCCACAGGTGGGAGCAGCAAGTCTGGGTCATAAGCAGGGTGCGCTTCACAATCCAGCAAGTTTGGCACAGGAGGGAAAACCATATGCGCGGGATACTGCATCTTCCACTGAGCGGTGGTCTTCAAGGGGTCCACGTAGTCCTCCCACTTCCTTCCCGTCACCCGCGCATGCGCCAAGTTATGGTGACAAGGCAAGCCTGACAATGCCGTGACTCCGCAATCACACTGCGCCGACTCACCAGCTCTGAGCGTGCTAATGTAGCGCACCCCGGGTGTCACCGTGGAGGCAACCCTGGCAACCACCTTGTCAGTTGAAGTAAAGGAGATTCCGCTCGTGATGGTGAGTGCCTTCTCCATGGACTCCGCAACATCCAAGATCACGGCGGGTGGCAACTGGCCGGTGGCCGATTGAGCTTTGGCCTTGTTCTCAGTGAACCTCTTTTCACACAGGCCGACGGTCGTCAGGAGGGCTTTCGTCATGAACACACCTTCCTTAAAGTCTGCCCGCACTTTCTCATTGGCCGCGTTCATACACTCCACGCAGCTATTCACGGATTGACCGTGAAGCTTACCGCAAACCGCCATGTATTGTGACTGATCAGAGGCCTTTCCAAGGTACTCCGCTGCACGTGTGGAATACTGAGCCTTGATCCCTTCAAGCTTCGGGATCGTCGGTGCCTTCACCGCTTGCTGAAACAACGCCCGGGCTTCCGAGCCGCCAGGCCTGATCGTGGTGGACACACCCTCCGCACGGTGACGAGCACAGGTGAACAAAAGACTGCCGTTACACATCACGGTGTCCCAAGCAGCCGCCAAACCCTTGTCCTTATCCGAGACCTCTCGGCGGTCGGGGTGGTCATAGACGTCACCGTAGGCCTCCTTCGAGAAGATCAGTTGCATGCTATGCGAGGTCTCACACTCGTTCATGAGGAGACATGCGTAGTTCATAGGCACCACGTGGTGATTGGCGTCCCGAGTCACCGTGCTCATCAGGATCCCTGCTGAGTTGTTGCGCATATGCGCCCCGTCCCCAAAGCTCGCAGGAATGCACTTGTCTAACGTCTGAATCGTCGTGCAAGGAGCGAAGGACCACCCGAGGCAGTATTGCTTACCCTCCTCCACGGGGTACTTGTGAGCCTTTTTTTTATCCCACCGATCACGCTGACCTACAGGCTTCGCCTTCTGCTCCTGCAAGAATTCCTTGTGCTCGATATCCACGAGCACTGCCTCCATTTCCTTGGCCCCCAGCGTGTGGACCTCGCACCTGTGTCCTTGCTCGCGAAGAAGCTGAGCAAGTACAGGCAGCTTCGCCAGCTCCCCTGAAGGATCGCCGTTCAGCTTCGCTCTAGCAATGGTCATGACGCTTTGTACGAAACTGCGAGTAGGGTCCAAGCAGAGATATCGCCGGAGATCGCTTTTCAGGCCGGTGGCGTCGTACTTAGGGTTCTCCACAAGCTTCCTCGACGCGATGGGGGCAAGTTGCGCAGGTGTGTACGCGGTGCTGGCAGTGCGCGCCTTCACCTGATTGAGAGCGGTGCAGGTGTGCGCCTGGAAAGACACACAGCGCCAAGCGCCCTCGGAATCCTTCACCTGCGCAGGCCTCCACTCCACACAGTGCTTGCATTCGGAGTCCACGCCACAGCCTGCGAGCAACTGGAGGTGACCTTTTCCACAGAACTTGCCCAAGCCCTTGTGGAAACTCTTGGCATACGAGGCGAGCTTGCCATCGCGCTCTTCCACCTCAGCGGTCAGAAGAAGGGCGCTGTCGCGGCTGCCAACAACGAGCCCCTCCTGGATCAGGTCACTGGTAGGAACAGCTCGCAAGGAAACCAGTTCGCGTGGAGGTAGAACCTCCGCCCCTCCTTGTGCTAGTCGAGTGGCAGCCTCAACCTGCATGACCCTACGCCGCTTAGCAGACAGGCGCTTCTGCTCACGCCGCCGATTGGTGTATGCTTCTGCTGGTTCTGCTGCCGCTCCTCCCTGCTGCACACCAACCGCCTCGTCCTCCACACCCTCCTCCTCCTCCTCCTCCTCTTCGGATATATTCAGTAACGCCGCGTCTTCCTCGTCCTCCGCATCTTCCTCGTCCTGGCTGGCAGACATGTTGTTGCGTTCAGCCTCAGCAGCTGCTGCAGCCTCTGCTAGCATTTCCTCCATGCCGTCTGGATACGCGGGAACAGTTTTCAAGCCGACAGTCAAATGCGAGACGCTGGATCGGCGGGAGCAAGAGAAGGTTGTGACGTTGAGGTTGGTGAACTGCAGGTCGCAGACGTTGTCAATATCATACACCGCAGGTGAAAGAAGCAAGGTTTCAATTTGTGTTGCGACATCTTCACCAAGTTGGAAGCTCTGAATTGTGAGGGAGGGGCGAGTGCGACTGCCAGTGCGCCCAAAGATAACAAAGCCATGTTCTGGATGAAATAATATATCCCCAGGGATCAGGAACGTCGCTGAATGCGCGGTTAAGAAGTCCGCTTGCGCCAGCTGTAAAACGTTAGGCAGGCAACCCGCAAGCTTCAAAAGATTGTTGTCTAAATCTGGGTCTTCTAGGTCAGGTGTGCCAGCAGTGGCGGCCGGCCGCACATCCTCTTCCACCTCGCGAGCAACAGGGGATCTCGCAGCGCGTTTCGGCTGCTGTTTTGTTGGAAGTGGGTCTGGAGGTGGTCTTTTAGCATTGCTGCGTGTTTCCCGCATGTCATGCAAAAGAAATAATGCGGCTTCGTTGGCATTCACAAGTTAGGTTTCAGATGTAAGTGTGTCTACGCATGCTATGAAATGTCTACCCCCGATGTGGATTAAAATGAGATGTCTACACCCGATGTGCAACGTTTAGGCACATCAATACACCCCAGTGCCCAAGATTAAAGCTCAGATGTCGGCCCCCGATGTGGATTAAATGAGATGTCTACCCCCGATGTGGATTAAAATGAGATATGCGCCCCCGATGTGGATTAAAATTAAGAATTAATACGCTTCGATGTAGATTAAAATGAGATGTCGGCCCCCGATGTGGATTTAAATGAAATGTCGGCCCCCGATGTAGACTTATCCCTATATATATATATATATATATATATATAGCCAAAAACGGCCAAAATGGGTAAAATCCGTTTGCGATAGATTTGAAAATTGAAAATCGGACCCTATTTTATTTGATAATATGATTTTATACCTATTGAGGTATGAGAAAATCATAATGACACATGTCATATCTCGTGTAACACCCTAGATAGCAGGTGTGGAATATGTAGGGGTATACATATTGGCTGTAACACTAAATGCGTAAAAATGCTGTACGTGTAATTTTTTTGAAAATTTCGGATTGATTTTTTTTTTGCTAATATGAATATTTAGCTATCAAATAACAATCCCTGATTTATGCAGCATGTGTAACACCCTGTAACACCCTAAATATCGAATGTGTGTGTCAGAGGTGTAACACACCTCCTGAAAACCACGTAACATTCAGTATGGTATTAAATGCAGTTTTGCTTAAAAAATGGTTGCAAAATATTTATACTGCTTAATTTTTACCTATTTTAGGGTTACTGATACCATGTAACACCCTAATCACATTATTGGGTATATGGGCCACTGTAACCTGATATGCCCTAAAATGCCACTATATATTCGATAAACTTCATGTTTGGCATAAACATATCATGCTGTAATCGCCACAGACATGATAATATTTCGGGCAACAACCCAAGAACTGTTGGGCAACAACCCTAAAACTGTATGAGCTGCTTCCTGTAAGGACTGCAAGCTATAAGCTATAAGGTATATAAGCAACTGACTGCCTATGTGTTCACACTTCCTCAAGGGGGGAAGAAGGTGGATAGGATTCACACATATCCATTTCATATTCCGATCTGGTGATTTCTGATGGATTGCTTTTGATAAAATCACTGCATCCACAAATAACGTTGAAATCTGTACAACGTTAAATCCACCATCACTAATAAAGTGTAAACTCGGATGGGAAACTATATCCCAATGACTATAAGTTGACTTTTGCTCAGCATTTACATTCTCGAGTAAGTTTGGAATGCTGAACTATATACATAACATATAACCTGATACCATGCTTAATTGCATATCCTGGATCAGAAGATGATAGTTATATAATGTATATATATATCCCACCTGATACACTTTGGCACTATAGCCGTACATAAGAGTGGGAAGGACAAGTGCATCGCTGTAAGACTGGTTGATATAGTCCCAGTGCTGAAGGCAGAATTTGGCACCCGAATAACAGCTGATAACTGTTGGTGACCACCATGCAAGACCTTCCAAGCGTAACTCCTTTGTCCTAAGATGCAAGTGAATTGTTCATAATATGTTGACGTCACATAAAAGCATTCTGATAAAAAAACCCTATATATTCATATGAGCTGTCATCACTACAATGACATGGGTTTTTGAATCGTCGAAATGAGTATAACTCCGATGAATTCATTAGTACAGAATAGCTGTTGAGATTATTCCTCCGGCTGGATTGCAATCATTCACAATCCCTGTACATTCCGGTGACAAAATATTGCACTGGACTGATCACCACATTTGGTATAATCTGTGATATATAAGTCACCAGAGAAAGCATTGCAATCAGCACAATGCTGTCTAGACTCACAAAGATGAGTAACAGATATCCTCAGATGTAATAAATAGAGGCACAATGTGACCTACGCTAAAATCGCGTATGCTCGGGCACTGTATTGTGACCTGCGCTAAGATCGTGTATGCATGGACACAACATGACTCGTGCCAATGACGTGGACATATTTTATGCCACGACATCACATCTGAAATCAATAAATCACTCAGAGAGAAGGTGTTGACATCAGTATAGCACCATTATACATATAGTCATGAGGATTTTAAAGAAGACACAGTCTCTCCGATATTGACAAACATGGTACATATATTACCATGCTCTCTGATTATATATTGATATCCCTCGGCATACGATGATGGTAATAGCAAGCCACTTCGCCGCTGGAGGGTAGTGTTGTATATATACAGCACATGCTTGGGCACTATATGACCCACGCTGATGACGTGGATTCGGGCTGCATCCCAATAACTGCAATGCACCTTCGGTGCAATGGGCTGCAACCCTATCCAGCTTCATAGAAAGCTTCCACGTCATCACATAGAGGTCGGACCTCTGTTGTATTTGAACGGCGCTTGACAACCGCCTAGCAATACACTTCCTTGAGGGGGGAAGATGATAAGCTAGAAATACAACTAAAAACCAAATAAATAATAAAGACAAATAATAAAACAAATATAAGTTGCATCATTGTTTTTGTTTTGGTAAGCCTGACTATATATAGTCAAACCATGCAGAACTCCATGAAGTTGACACATATATGTATCAAACATTTCTAAGGTCATCAGCCATGACATACATATAAGCTTGATTTTGAAGACCTAGACATTGTATACATCCAGTTTAACATGTATCCAAACAAGAATTGTATATTGACACGGTGCAAGCACTATGGCCTCTGCCACCGATGATCATTGAAAAGGGCAACCATTCTTGATATTTCATACATATCATCTGATTGGATCATTAAAGGTGTCAAGAGTACTCAATGCAATATGCAGGCTACGGCCTTAGTACAACACCTAGAAAGGTCAAAGCCACTGAGCTAACCAATGTAGCATAAATGCTAGCTGCCTTGAAGGCTATACAATAAGCCTATTGCCCTTATGTCTTGATATGTATCCGTGTATTGGCATCTCTTTGAGGTAATTATGCCTACTGAATGAGCCATACCAACCATCTTGTCTTCATTGATCATTACATATCTGATCATATTGCCATTGAGCAATGCCTATTCTGTGAGATTATATATCACGAGGCATTTCATATAGTGCAACAAAGATCATCAGCTCTTCATCATACCAAAGAGTTGAGTTGTTGTCAAAAGTATTGATTTTTCAAACACCTTTTCCCAGAGGTCTATTCATCATGAAAGACAGAGTCTGTGCAATCATGGCTATTCAGCCTCCGACATAGCTAACATAGCTATTTAGCTTATGACCCAACCGTTGTTAAGCAGCCTCCACGCTATATGGCTGAAAGATGGCAAGCAATCTTTTCGGTCATTCTTGGGCATAGAGCAATCAAGCACAGCCAATCCAGGATGTTTTCCCCAAAATTCTCTAAGAGTTATTCATGTTTTCCATTTGTCATATGAAAACAGCCAATACCGCCCTATGATGGGAGTCATCTCCTTCAGCGAGGGGAAGTGGTTATGCTGTAAAGTTGACCAATCTGATTCATCATAAAAGTGACAGATTTGAGAAAATCGATTGAAACTTGTATTGAAAATGACTATTCCTTACAATAAGGTATTACACCTAAGGGAATAAAGGTTTCATCGTCTGAAATAGGAAAAGAGTTTTACATTGACTCTAGTTCCTGAATCTAGAATCGCATAGAAAAAATGTTCTATCCTGTGCATATAGAAAGTACATTAGATTCAGATTCTGAAAGGCAAGTGGGCTTGAATGCACGCAAGTTTGTACTGAGTTGCAATTGTCCAAAGTTTTTATTCTGACATCACTACTTATTTGTGGAATAGCATACAATGGTATAAACCATCCACATATAGATTGACACCATATTTGTAATTTCATATCATTTCGGCACATAAGACAAGCATGCTTCATTAAGAAATGAAGACTCTTTGAAAGTTCATTCTGGAATGTTTAGAAATTTGTTGCCTCATCCATTAGGCCACGAAGTCTTGGAAAACCCGCAATCTGCATACGGTTTCCAAGCGCAGTTCATCCTCATTCTGGAAAGTGACAGAAATTTTATAGTCATAAAACAAGTCACAATTCTATCGGATTGAAATGACACATTCATCATTCATACTTCTTTATCATAACAAGTCTCTGAATAGTGTTTGCCCAAAAATAAAATGGGCACCATTGAGATAAGTGATCATGTGCTGAAGAATATACACATATCACTAGGCAATGCCATGTTCTATTCATAATAAAATGACATGTCAGCCATCCATCAACTACGAAAATACAACTCGTAGTAAGTTGTTGTCCTTACGGACACTTCTTGATCGACTCTCCATTAGCTTCGATACCAAAGTTAACTTCGGTACCATCACTGATTTCTTTGTTCATCATGACAATCATTATCCAGAACCATTGTCTAAGTTGGGTACACTATAGTGACCCTGAACTGACAAAGTATGTGGGCTGCAACCCAACGACTGCATTTGACATCATCTGGCATTTGTCACATTCAAAAACGTCAGGCATATTGCCAATATGACGTAGAGAGAATCAATGTTCAGATTGACATTGTTACCTCTAAAGCATTCGATGAGTAATCTCAGTCTGATTCTCTATCAAACCATTTTCCACATAACATAATGATTGAATAACATCCTCCATCACCATCTGATTGGTTTGATACATCTCTTTTTACGAGGGGGAGGAAGAGTATAAATTCATTCATTTTTCATACAGCTGCCACAAATTGATTTACATCATTGTGATTTTGCTTGGAAGATTAAAGATCTTATCAAAAGTTCCAGCATCTGTGTATAGCAGCCATAAAGTTGATGACACGGTACATCATGCCGATTGAAACATCAAATGAAGTCTTATTTGACTTACTAACACATGAAGTTCATTATGAGGAAATCATAGATGCATATTTCTCCGTCTCTATCATTTATATGAAGGGCACTGACATAGGAGAACGATGGTTTTTCAAAGGTGAATAAGCTATATTGTAAGCTTACGACCATCACTTTGACGTCAACAGCCTGAGATGCTGATTGTCGAAATTCAAGAGTTGAAGGATTCGTTGAATCAACCTTGATAACATGTGTTTTGATTGATGAATTGTTGATCCATGGTTTCTTCCTAAATCTAGAGAGACTGGCACACAAGTTGTTGCCAATGTCTTAAGGGAAGCATCTGAGCAAAGGATTGCCAGTAGTGCCAACAGGCATCGAATTCCATAACAGCAAAGCCGAGTGAGTAAATCCGCCACTCTAGCTATTTGCCCGTCATTCCTTCCAGGTTCATGACAAGAGACAATTCATCAAAGTCATACACCAATGCATAAGTCACATGCATGGTTGCACAGTTTGTATCCGAATGCCATTCCATCAAGGTTAAGCATCTTGACAATAACTCTGGCCAACCAAAAGCCTTCCTGTCTTCGGATATCTTGAGCATTCTCATTTCCAGCTCCATTATGGACTAGGAAGCATCATGACTGTGCCTCGCCAGGACGCTAATCCTCAAAGCCGCACACTTGAGGCGAGCCTTATGAGACAGTGACCTTTGGCTTGTGGGGCGTCAACCCCTTATCAAATCCTGAACACTCGTTAACACCTGGATAAATTTATCATGATGCAACTTAAGTGGGATTATAAGTTCCACATAATCATATTGTCTACGTATGCTGAAGGCATAACTGCCGCATATGATCACAATAGGTCGCAGCTTCTATAACATTGTGGCTTCTGAGTCAAAAGCTGATAGCCAATGACTTTTGCCAATAATTGCCGACCAAATAATAATCAGGCCGTCGAAACATATACCCAAGAGGTTTTCGTCCATCGGTCATATATGTATATCAGGGCTGCATCCCAAGAACTGCGATGCGCCTTCGGTGCAATGGGCTGCAACCCGAGAACTGCAGGGTTATATCCCTAACATTTTACCCTGCATCAAATTGATATGACAGGAGCAGGAATTGATCCTTCCTTGCTAAGGTGTAGTGAGCCTTGTATAAATCATACCCTTACACAGATACGCATATGCGGGTACCAATATCTGTGAAAAACTGCTAATGCTACCTTTGCCAAGACCGTGGTTTGTCATCGGATTCTGTGGCCAGTCATCCGAAGCTACCGGAGATATCGACTGAGGTAGACGGAGTTGTGATCCTAAGTTGTGCTTGACAAACATAACTAAATAAATTTCACATTAGTACGTGGCGAATCCATTCTCACTCATCGCGATAGATGTTCGTCAAAGCGTGCGTACTGGACCATATCAAGAGTGAGCAGACCGGGTAAGGATTATAAGTCCAATCCCGTTAAGCAGGGCCACTCTGTTTGCAATAAAACAAGCCCCCGGTGAAATAACTCCGGAAACAAACACGGGCTCCCCGTTGCCGCCTATGATCCTCCAAAGTAGCTTAAGGAGGGGAGGAAGGGTTGGGTGCACTATATCAGGCCGAGAATCGTTCGATTATAAATCGTTAAATCGTGGGATCATCGTTCGCAAAGCGACGACGGCTAGCGCAAATAATCCGTAACGTACACTTCGGATGCTTTGAATCGTCACTCTGACGCACGATACGTGTGGATCAATCAGTAATCCAGCGTCAATCTGTATCACGAAACGCAATTCATTGAACCTTGAAACGTCACTCTGAAATACGATACGAACTTCAAAGGGGGCTACATCCTAAGAACTGTAAGGTGAGGGACTAAAGTGGACTCAGTTCCCCCCAATAACCTAAAAGCACCATGAGGGACGCCTCAAGTCGGTGTAAGAAGACTGGTACCAGCAAGAAGCAACAACAACAAAGACATCATAGACATATACAAAGGTATGCCCGTTGTGAGGTCACAACTCTTTTAAGAGGGGAGATCTGTCAGGGTCATGACCGATGACATATGTGTCATACATGTCATACGTGTCATACCTGTCAGACATGTCATACCATACAGGATCATGACCGATGACATATGTGTCATACATATCATACGTGTCATACCTGTCAGACATGTCATACCATGTCATGTAATGTCATGTCATGTCGAGTCATGTCATATATTATAATGACAGTCGTCAGTACGGTCGACTATGACTGTACATGTCGCCAGATGATAAGTCACATCATCTGTCATTATTCAAGGAAAGACTTGAATGACTCTGTCATCGAGAGTTCGTACGTCGAACTCGAAGATGGCAAAGCAAGATACATCTTGAAGTAACAAACAAGAACCATCTTTGCTTTAAGCATGTGCGGAACACGCATGCGCAGTATGAACGAACTATTCGTTCTAACGATACTGGTCGTTCAACCAACGTCTCGGGTTCACAACCCAATGGCGGTACCATCTATGCGATGGGAGACGTATGGTATAGATGAGCGAAGCGTTGTGCTTCAGCAGTATCTTCACACAGAAGTTCTGCACCTCATCCCGCTATTATCTGACGCTTGTGTTTGCCGTTCCACAACACAGCGTATACTTGTATTTTATATGATATATTGAGGGCTTGCTTATCTAGCCCTAACACTCGCGGGTGATATTTGGTCATCTATCTGGCTCGGGCGGGGGCGCAACAACGCATCAGCTGCGCATGCTACTCATGGCGCCAAACGATGACTCGCGTGGGAAGGTCGACTTCGGTGAAGCTGTGCTTGTGCCTTTCCACCCTCCTATTCCGCGCGGGGTTCAAACCTGGACATGCATTTTACGTGCAATCGGGGTTTACCACGGAGGAGATCGACGACATCTTAACGGCGCTGGGATCCCGCCTCACCACCGGCGATCGTGTCGGGAGTGAGGAACTGGCCTACGGGCAATGGATGGTGGTGCCCGGTACCGGTAGGAAAGCAAGTTGCGCGGCCTCCGAGTCCCGCAAGGGTTGCGTGACAGCGAAGACCCACAAGCAATCCCAGCCCATCCTTTCAAAGGATGGCCCAAGGGTGGTGGTCATGGGTCGGCGCAAGGTGAATGGTCAGTGGGTGAAGCACACGTTTCAATACTGTCTTCTCCACCAGTGCTGCGCTACGGTATTGCCCAACTACTGTGATGTACCGCCTTCACCTACGGACCTGGTTGTGGCACATGGGTTGTCACTAACTAGGGAACAACGGCTTGGAGCTGGGGCCTTGACCTTTCAAGAGCAGTAACTCAGGTACGAAAGCGACATTGTTGTTTGCATTGGCACGGTTTGTTGGGCTTTGGACTAACGTGATTGTTGTTCCACAGGTACCACACGTTGGGAAATATGCGACCGAGTGTCCAGGGATAATGTGAAAGTTAGTTAGGGATCTTGGCGGGGAAAGAAGTATGTTTTGAACCGAACTGGGGGGCCGGCCACCCGGACTTGTGGTTAGTAGTGGTCCGCGAAAGCACGTGAAAAACCGATGGAGAACGTAGTTGGTCAATGCACGAAGACGAGTAGGCGATGGGGCGAAGGGCACAAGAAATGGTGAAGTCGTCTTAACTCTGGAGACAAAACATGCGCGCCGGTAACTTTGCTTTGAATATTGATTTGAAGCTTTATATTTTATGTGAAGCTAAGAACTGACAACAATCAAAGCCAGGTAAAATATAGGTGTAACGACAATCGATCATTCTGATGAGCGAAAAGTGATTACGAATGTTTGCAGGGACAATCATCGTTCGCGGTGTAGTCCACTCGTTACCTACGGACGCGTTCTAATCTAGTCAATAGTACAAGCGTCCAAATAAAACCTTCTAGCTAAGCTGCATATTCTAAAGCTGCGAAAACAAAACGGACACCTTCCGTCATCATCCCGCAGCAAGTCACTGCTCAGCTCGGTTAAGGCTTCGTACATAAGAATGCCGTAGCCGCGAGTGTTATACTACAGTTGCCACTGCCATGGTGGATATTCGTCGTAGTGCCAGCCGATCTCGTACCAGTATACCAAGTGCCTCACACCTGTTCTTTCGGTTGTTGTGCGGCCGTGGATGTACAGCGGCCACACTTGTAACCAGTTCCAGGTGTTAAACTGTATTCTCGTGCTGTAAAACTCAACATAGTCCGCTTCCGCTTGTAAACGCGCACGCATCCAAAGCACATTAATTACCTCTGGGTACACCTCAACTACCTCTGGCTGTTCGTCAGACATTTCTTAGCGTAATTGCCACAAAGTAGGTGTTTAAGTGTTTGCGCGTTTAATGTTTTCTGTCCGCGTGTCTTCTGTATTTAAGAGAAGTCCGGGCGCGCGTCGTAAACTCGAGTTGGTGACCTAGCGGTTGTCGGCTGTTTTATGCCTGGAATAAGAGAAAAAAAACGGGGCAAACCCAAAAAAAATAGGGACAAAGCCAACCAAAGATATTCCTGAAAGTGTAAAACAAATAGGGGGCGGGGGTTTTCAAAAAATTCCAAATTTTTGAAAAACCCCAAAAAGGCCCGAAATTCATATAAAACTAGAAAAAAAAATAGCCCCCCAAAATAATTTCATGAAATCAGACGTAAAAAGTATCATTTGGCTACGATTTTCGGAAAATGTTTTGAAGCTTAAAAATGCGGCAAATATTGTACAAGTTCAATTGAAAATCTATGTTTTCGTAGTACAAAAATCCCCAAAAACATTTCTTAATTCAGGCTGAAAAAGATGATTTTTTTGGTAAAATTTAGGAATATTTCTTAAACCCTAAAACTGCCGGAAAATCAAATAAAATTACATTGAACCCTGGAAAATCTTAAACCCTAGATTTGGTAAATATTTCTATTTTTTTAGGGCCTCCCATTGTAAAACTCCCCAACTCCCAAAACTCCCAAACTCCCCAAATGTGTAGAATGCCATCAGCCATGCAGCTATGAGGCACATCACTGAGTTGAGGGGGCTGCACCTCGCGGCCATGCAGCCATCAGCCATGCAACTATGAGGCACCTCGCTGGGCTGCGGAGGCTGCGCCTCGGTCATGCAGCCATCAGCCATGCAGCCATAAGGCGCCTCGCTGGGCTGCGGGGGCTGCACCTCGGCCATGCAGCCATCAGCCATGCAGCTATGAGGCACCTTGCCGGGCTGCGGGGGCTGCGCCTCGGCCATGCCGCCATCAGCCATGTAGCCATGGGGTGCCTCGATGGGCTGCGGGGGCTGCGCCTCGGCCATGCAGCCATCAGCCATGCAGCCATGAGGCACCTCGCCGGGCTGCGGGAGCTGCGTGCGCCTCAGCCATGCAGCCATGGGGTGCCTCGCTGGGTTGCGGGGGCTGCGCCTCGTCTGTGCAGCCATCAGCCATGCAGCTATGAGGCACCTCGCCGGGCTGCGGGGGCTGCGCTTCGGCCATGCAGCCATGGGGCGCCTCGCTGGGCTGCGGGAGCTGCGCCTCAGCCATGCCTCCATCAGCCATGCAGCCATGAGGCACCTCGCCGGGCTGTGGGGGCTGCGCTTCGGCCATGCAGCCATGGGGCGCCTTGCTGGGCTGCGGGGGCTGCACCTCGGCAATGCAGCCATCAGCCATGCAGCTTTGAGGCACATCACTGAATTGAGGGGGCTGCACCTCGCGGCCATGCAGCCATCTTCAGCCATGCAGCTATGGGGCACCTCGCTGGGCTGCGGAGGTTGCGCCTCGGTCACGCAACCATCAGCCATGCAGCCATGGGGCGCCTCGCTGGGCTGCGGGGTCTGCACCTCGGCCATGCAGCCATCAGCCATGCAGCTATGAGGCACCTTGCCGGGCTGCGGGGGCTGCGCCTCGGCCATGCAGCCATCAGCCATGCAGCCATGAGGCACCTCGCCGGGCTGCGGAAGCTGCGCCTCAGCCATGCAGCCATGGGGTGCCTCGCTGGGTTGCGGGGGCTGCGCCTCGGCTGTGCAGTCATCAGCCATGCAGCTATGAGGCACCTCGCCGGGCTGCGGGGGCTGCGCTTCGGCCATGCAGCCATGGGGCGCCTCGCTGGGCTGCGGGAGCTGCGCCTCAGCCATGCCTCCATCAGCCATGCAGCCATGAGGCACCTCGCCGGGCTGCGGGGGCTGCGCTTCGGCCATGCAGCCATGGGGCGCCTCGCTGGGCTGGAGCAGGAGCTGCGCCTCAGCCATGCCTCCATCAGCCATGCAGCCATGAGGCACCTCGCGGGGCTGCGGGGGCTGCGCTTCGGCCATACAGCCATGGGGCGCCTTGCTGGGCTGCGGGGGCTGCACCTCGGCCATGCAGCCATCAGCCATGCAGCTTTGAGGCACATCACTGAGTTGAGGGGGCTGCACCTCGCGGCCATGCAGCCATCAGCCATGCAGCCATGAGGCACCTCGCTGGGCTGCGGAGGCTGCGCCTCGGTCATGCAGCCATCAGCCATGCAGCCATAAGGCGCCTCGCTGGGCTGCGGGGGCTGCACCTCGGCCATGCAGCCATCAGCCATGCAGCTATGAGGCACCTTGCCGGGCTGCGGGGGCTGCGCCTCGGCCATGCCGCCATCAGCCATGTAGCCATGGGGTGCCTCGATGGGCTGCGGGGGCTGCGCCTCGGCCATGCAGCCATCAGCCATGCAGCCATGAGGCACCTCGCCGGGCTGCGGGAGCTGCGTGCGCCTCAGCCATGCAGCCATGGGGTGCCTCGCTGGGTTGCGGGGGCTGCGCCTCGTCTGTGCAGCCATCAGCCATGCAGCTATGAGGCACCTCGCCGGGCTGCGGGGGCTGCGCTTCGGCCATGCAGCCATGGGGCGCCTCGCTGGGCTGCGGGAGCTGCGCCTCAGCCATGCCTCCATCAGCCATGCAGCCATGAGGCACCTCGCCGGGCTGTGGGGGCTGCGCTTCGGCCATGCAGCCATGGGGCGCCTTGCTGGGCTGCGGGGGCTGCACCTCGGCAATGCAGCCATCAGCCATGCAGCTTTGAGGCACATCACTGAATTGAGGGGGCTGCACCTCGGCCATGCAGCCATCAGCCATGCAGCCATGAGGCACCTCGCCGGGCTGCGGGAGCTGCGTGCGCCTCAGCCATGCAGCCATGGGGTGCCTCGCTGGGTTGCGGGGGCTGCGCCTCGGCTGTGCAGCCATCAGCCATGCAGCTATGAGGCACCTCGCCGGGCTGCGGGGGCTGCGCTTCAGCCATGCAGCTATGAGGCACCTCGCCGGGCTGCGGGGGCTGCGCTTCGGCCATGCAGCCATGGGGCGCCTCGCTGGGCTGCGGGAGCTGCGCCTCAGCCATGCCTCCATCAGCCATGCAGCCATGAGGCACCTCGCCGGGCTGCGGGGGCTGCGCTTCGGCCATGCAGCCATGGGGCGCCTTGCTGGGCTGCGGGGGCTGCACCTCGGCAATGCAGCCATCAGCCATGCAGCTTTGAGGCACATCACTGAATTGAGGGGGCTGCACCTCGGCCATGCAGCCATCTTCAGCCATGCAGCTATGGGGCACCTCGCTGGGCTGCGGAGGCTGCGCCTCGGTCACCCAGCCATCAGCCATGCAGCTATGAGGCACCTTGCCGGGCTGCGGGGGCTGCGCCTCGGCCATGCAGCCATCAGCCATGCAGCCATGAGGCACCTCGCCGGGCTGCGGAAGCTGCGCCTCAGCCATGCAGCCATGGGGTGCCTCGCTGGGTTGCGGGGGCTGCGCCTCGGCTGTGCAGTCATCAGCCATGCAGCTATGAGGCACCTCGCCGGGCTGCGGGGGCTGCGCTTCGGCCATGCAGCCATGGGGCGCCTCGCTGGGCTGCGGGAGCTGCGCCTCAGCCATGCCTCCATCAGCCATGCAGCCATGAGGCACCTCGCCGGGATGCGGGGGCTGCGCTTCGGCCATGCAGCCATGGGGCGCCTCGCTGGGCTGCGGGGGCTGCCCCTCAGCCATGCAGCCATCAGCCATGCAACTATAGACAGGTCTTTGCAACCAAGCCGACTTCAGTTCTCACATGACATGAACGTACCGTTTACGCCCTCCCGAATCTGGAATTCACGGCCGTGAATATTAAATTCACGGCCGTGAATATTAATTTAAGGCTTCACTGCACGTATACCCCACACTGTTTGCGAGTAAATTAGATTAGGAAAACATTTTCCAACGTTCGTAACGCACATAGATATATCATTTAGACTCCTAAGTAGGAATTTTTGAGCTCTTGACTGAGCCGGTCCGTGGCCGCATCAGCTCAGTTTGCAGTCGCGACTGCGAGCTAAGCTGATAGGCCCTTATAACTTTCATGCACATCGCATAAAAACTCGAACAGCGGAGGGGTTCTCGTGCGTTCTAGCGCACGATACTTGGCACCAATATTGCTAACAGCAATATTGGTGCACCCTCAAACGCACAACCTCTGATGTAAGCTATGCGCAAAACGCGTGCTGCACATCATGGGTTTGGGTACATGCAAACCCAAACCCAAACATGCCAAACAGCAAAGGGCTTCCCGTTAGTTCCAGCGCACGTAACTTTTCAAAAGTATTACTAAGATTTATATCTTTTACACTTCTCGCGGAACCGCCTGAACGTGCCACCTAGTCCGAGCCGCGGACCTAAAAATAAAATTCATAAATGTAATTTCCCTACTAACTGTGCTCGCAGGATTAGGTAACACCACTACATGGACCGCACCGACGACAACACAGCAGGCGGCACAACGGCACAATGCAGATTTGACCCGCCCACGCCCAGTCCCATGTCTTGCTGGCCAGTGTCCGTACCATGCTAACGGTTTTTTGAACTCGCAGGGTAAAAGCGACACCCCGACCGGCAGCAAAACCCTCAACATCACACCCCCACCTACTCGAAGTACTTTTCTCGACAAACAGAACGACACGCTCAACGCACAGCTGGTAAAAATGCTCCGCCCAAAAACCAAGGCACGCACCAACATCGGCGGCCGCAAGAGGTCGGCTGAGGAGGACGCATCTGACTCCGACAAAACGGGCCAAACTGCCAGAAATCACAAGTATGCCGACCTTGGACTCACCCATGGGTGAGGGCTCTGAGGCATCGCAAGAATACGCCACTCCTACTGACTCGGGCACGCCTGCTGACACAGCGGCGAAGCCAACGTCCCCGACAATCGACCTCTCTGGCCCCCTAGTCCTTACAACAAGGAGCCTGCTCTGCGAAAGCAGTTCAGGTGGGGGAAGACAGAAGTCAAAACTTTTAAACCAGACAAAAAACCAAACGACACACGAACAAAATCAGGGGCCAAGAGCCCCGCCGGCCCACGGGCTGAGAGCCCCACGGGGTCAGAGAAGGGACGAGTCCCAACTCGAATCGTAGCAAACGCACTGCTACAGCCGTATGCTTACACGAAGCACACGGCGTCCCCTAAGGGGGACAAAGTCCCGTCGGCTGCCAAGGCAATCGACGCGGTGTCCAAGCTGCCCACAAAGGTAGCACTGGGCACCGACCGGGAGGGTGAAATCGAAGAGATAATCACCTCCTGGTGGGAAGACACCAGGGACCTCCCTCACGCGGAGAACAAACCGGAGGAGTTCTGCAAGCTCGGGCGGCCGGAGGCGACCCTGGACACAGAGGAATCTGGGGGGGGAGAGGAACACCAGATCCTCAGGCACGTCCGGCCAATCACGGGCTGCGACCTACCGCCTGAAGAGACCAACAGGCACAGCCTCCCCCTTCAGGGATCCCCCCAACTAAAAATCACGGACCTCCGCGAGACTCAGCGGTACGTCCTACTCTACTTGAGATACTTGGGAGACGTCATCAGACGCGCACTGGAACTGGAAGAAGACACCAGAGTTTTCAACATCGAGCATACTCAGCTCTGGACGAACAAGGAAGGCAAGGTTGTGCAAATAGACCTGGCCTTCAAGAAGCGGCCAATCGCCCTATTCGTACTATTCAACACGAGCTTTCCTGTGCCTATGACAGTCGTGGACGACCCGTGGGTCGACATCGAGCCGCCGAGGGTCATCCCGAGGGTCTATGTATGGTCCCCGTACAGGCAGCCCGCGGGAACTCTACGCTCGAGGACGGTGCAAGTGTCATCACCTCGGCCGAGGGGGGTAACGGTGGCGCAAGCTGCCGGCATCCTGGGAAACCTTGTCACTCAGCAAGGGTGGGGAGGAAGTGGTGCCATCTCCCACATACGAAAAGGAGCACGCGACGAGACGCCTGCTGATAACAAAATCAGGGAGGTACTGTTCCTAGTCACACACGATCAAGACCTGGCACAACTGCTCATCAAAGACAACAACCTTGACTTCGGCTTCCCAACGAAGAAGGGGATCCTGCCGTCAGCAGCGGAGAAGCAGGCGCTGGGACAAAGGGAAGTGGCTGTAATCGACTACAGCCAACAACTATTTGTTGGACACCGGGTACGCATAGTTAACGCAATCACCAAGAAACTCTCTGCGCTTGCGGTTCAACAGGGGTTACTACCTTACGGCGAGGACTCCTACCTTGTGTTCGAAAATCATCTGGGGACACCACGGTGGGCACCCTCTGACAGCACGGTAGAGTCCATGCTGCAGTGGAAGAGAAACAGTAACGACACCGTCAACTTTTACGCGATCTTCACGGAGACGGCGTACGGCCTGCTGGTAACAGCTGGCAGCGCCATCGAGGTCGACGTACATCTCAACGACGACGAAATCACCGCTGAGAAGATCTTCATCCCAGTAAAGGTGGAGGTGGGACGCTGGAGCCTTATGGGCTCAACGTCCAGACACAGGCAGACAGCGCCTCCCCGACCACAGCACCAAGGGCGGGGCTCGACAGACGAGAAGAAGCTGCGGGAGACTGGCGAGGCGGCCATCGACAGTATGCAACAGACAACTGAGGAGTGCTTACGAAAAGTACAACAGGCGGCCACTCCAGCCCCCCCGGTGTCATCGGCCACCCCCGAGACCAAGCACCTATTGCACAACATCGGACACGAACTGGAGCTGCTCAATCAGAAGGCAGCAGCTGCAGCTGCACGCACCGAGGTCAATGAGACCAAAGCAGCGGAGAGGCACCAGGACATCACCTCAGGCATCCGGGACTTTCACTCCACATACAAAGACACGGGCCGGGCTATGGTCGATACGCTCGTGACCTTCACGAACCGCCTCACCAAGACCCCCGAAGAGGACAAGCAGGAGGCCAACTCGGAGGGAGGTCTGGGGAGGTGCGGACTGAAGAGTGCCAACACCACGGCCTCCAGGGAGGAGGGCAGCACGCAGCCCTCACTGCGAGAGAAGGTGCAGTACTTGGCCACTGACCCGCCTGAGGTGAGAAAGGCCAAGTACGACAAGTTCATCGCTGACTCTCATGGAGGAGAGGACCAAGACTACAGGGGAATCCCTTTTATGGGACCCCCAAAGCAAGGGTCCCACCCAGTGCTAGAGTGGCTGGGCATCAAGAAACCGGTCATCGCCAAGGTGAACAGGAAGGTGCCCAAGCCTGACAAGCCCCCGGCCAAGAGGGCCAAGGGACAAGGGGCACCTGCGGATATACCTATGGGGGTCCCGGCATCTGGACAACCAACTGCAAGGAGGACCACCCGCCAGTCCGCTAAGGTAACACCGATCACACCCACGCCCACCCTCCCACCACACAGTCGGGAGAGCACACAGACACCGAGCAGGGGGGACTTGCTGCAATAGAGGTCCATGAGCCAAGACAGCAGCCCGTGAACACCGGCACGAACCACAATCTCAACCAAAAGGTACTCACAGCATACCCCCTACCCCTGTCTGGACGTGTGATCACAACACTGCAAGCTAACCAAATACTAAACAGGGATGGAGGGTGCCATCGGGCAGGTGGGAAGCACAGCGCCTCGGCACTGAAAGACACAGAGGCACCATCAGCAAGCCCTGCAGTCAAAGTAGGTAGAGAAAATATGGGAAACAACAATCCCAGACTAGCCTGCCTTAAAACACATCTAGTGGTAATATTTTATTGCCCACCTGTACTGCCCTGTTGTACCAACCCACACTGTAAGAAACCTGGTGTACAAATCCCTGCTGGGCAATATGCCCACCCTGCATGGGGACTGAACACAAGTCCAAACTTAACTGGCCCTCGTATAACATACTCGACTCGCCTTAAAACACATAGTGCCACTGTGGCAACTAATAAAGCACCCGCACACTATTTCCATGGCAGCTCAAGCAAGCCTAACAGAATACCCGAGAAAAGACACCACACAGCAAGGAAAAGCATAAACCTCGATACGGTAATAACTGTACATTTAGCACCTGATGCACAATATTACTTACCCCATTCTGATACCCCACAAAACGTTAAGCAGCGCACTCAGCACACAACCAATGTACACAAACCAAACTCTCACGGCATACGCCAGCAACAGGGAAAGGCTGCGACAATGCACCGCTATACGCATACACTTAAACAAAGAAATATATTATACACCGATAACAGCGATAAGAATACATCCCCCCCCGGCAAGCCAACACAGCGCTACTACAATACGAAGACGAACCCTACCGGAACCCTAACAATTAAAGGCACAAAAGACTCCACCGAGCTCCATATACTGAGAGGGAAGCCAAAAAACTTGAGAGGACGGCTCACAAGGATATGGAGACACATTACACGAAATATAGAGGCAAACAGCCCACAGTCGACCACAAGCGAATTCCCAAAAATGTTCTACGTAAAAACAACAAATTTCGGAAAACACGCCGAAACACTCCGAAAATTTTACGCAACGGCAGGAAGACACACCGAAAGCAAGGCCCACCAAGGAAAACCCAGTAGGGGTGTTACATACACGAATGTAGGGCAATGTAACGCTGTAAACACAAACTCGACATTTATGAAAGCGATACAGCCGTACCAGATGCGCACGATATGGGCACGAAAGCAACCCAGCCAACCAACTGGCACACCACCACTCACCCACACAGAGAAGAACCGCAGCAGTACAGCGGCGAACCCTAAAATAACCCTAATAAAAAGGGAAACAAATACACGTGCACGGCACAGCATGACGGGAGAAATGATGCGAAACTCCAGGGAATGTCTAAGGAGAGCAGGGGGGATGGACACACAAAATGCTGGGGCAAGCCGCCGACATTCGACCACAAGCGAATTCCTAAAAATGCTCTACGTAAAAATAAAAAAATTCGAAAAAAAAACGCCGAAACACGAAAATTCTCCCACACAATTACCGGACAACACACCAAAAATACCAGCCAATGGAATTGGATTAGGGGTGTTACAAACACGCACATAGGGCAATGTACCGCTATAACCATAAACCCGATAACGCCACAAATGCTGTGGTGTGCACCAGGGTGGACACGAGGGGAAGTGGCCGAGCCGCTACGAAAAGCCGCAGTTACCATGACCACATTGCTCGCCGTGCTGATTGCTACGCTCACACCAGGGGGAACAGCGTGGGGCCGCCGAAGAAAGATGAGCCGAAATAAACAAAACGAGAGAACGAGCAACCGCAGATACAGAAGAAAGAGAACAGCAGCGAAAAATGCGGCAGGGTGGAGCTCCCAACCGCCCTACGGATACAAACTGCTCAGACTAATTAACCGAAATGGCAGACCCATGCTTGTCAGAACGAGGAAATCTGAGCAAGCTGTAACCACAATAAGGGAAGGCACCCCAACGAGGGGCAAACGGCTAATGCGGATGATAACACGAAGAACAGAAGAACAAGCCAAGAACTGGGGACTAGACATAATAGGAGGGGGAAGCCAACCCCACACAGACACATACCCGTACGACACAACCACGAGAGGGCTGTTCGAAATGAAAGGTAGGCTCAACGCACACCAAATGAGGCACGCCCACGCACTGTACGAGGA
Source organism: Cymbomonas tetramitiformis (assembly GCA_001247695.2). Classification (NCBI taxonomy): domain Eukaryota; kingdom Viridiplantae; phylum Chlorophyta; class Pyramimonadophyceae; order Pyramimonadales; family Pyramimonadaceae; genus Cymbomonas; species Cymbomonas tetramitiformis. The sequence goes on along the minus strand of LGRX02001714.1, from coordinate 14,993 downwards.
CAACCCATTGCCACCCCTGGTAATAGCCACGATGAGAGAAACCCTCAAACCAGGAGACAACAGCAAACCACACAAAGCAAAAGCGCTGCAGCTACTCAAGAGCTCGAGAAGCTTCTGCGTACCGGTGTGCGATGGCAAACACTGGAGAGTGGTACTAGCAGGCCCGAACGGAGAAAACAACAAACTGAAACTGTGGATATATGACTCCTCCAATGGAAAAACCAGAACAACCCTATACAATACCAAAAGACTGATAGCCGACATGAACACCTGGGCAGAACACCTGGCCAAAACGCTGGGAAAAGAAATCTCCGTTGAACTAATGAACGTAGGCAACCAAAGTGCACAAGACCATTACAGCTGTGGAGCATGGGTCCTGATGGCCACCAAAGCGTGGATGCACTTCCAGAAAACATGCCCAGGGGGACACTGGCCCACCCACTTCAATGAAGCGGTTAGCAAATGGGGAACCACTAACAGAGCGGCGGTCGATGCCTACAGGAAGTCGATACAACAACCAGTAAAAGAGAGGATGGCTGCCGCCGAGGGGCAAAGGCAAACGCCGGTGGACAGCCAGCAGGCAACAGAGGAGAGTCAGAGACCCAGCGGCCCACCGAAGGCACAAACACAAACCCGGAGGTCGGAGGAAGAGCACCGCAAACCCAAGAGGGGGGACGCAAAAGTGCTACAGAGCAACCGGGCCTATGGAGATGGCTCCACACATTGGCCCCCACAACACTGCCGAGCGACGACGGGCATGCACTGGGGGAACAGCAAGCACCGGAAACCCACCCAAACGAGGAGGAGGGGGAGATAAGAGACGAACCAACTGCACAATGGGATAAATTTGAAGACACACGAAAGGAAGCACCGGAGGAAGGGCAGGGCCCCCACGAATACCAGCCCCCCCTCACAGAACCGAAAAAGACAGACATAGGGGAAGACCGCCTGCACATGCTCACATGGAATGTAGCAGGTCAAAGTGATGCCTGCCTCGACCTTGCCGAGATCGTCAGGAAAAGAAACGAAAACCAGCTGGGACTGCACGTGATAGTGCTCACGGAAGTGAAGCACGCACACGACAGTGCGATGAGGAGATTCAGAGACATGCGGTTCACTGCAATAGGCACCAAGACGGAAGGGCGACAGGCAGAGGGCACGACGGAACAAGCGGTGAAGGGGGGAGTAGTAATACTCCTCAGCAACCCCTACAGTCACGCACACAACCACTACGTCGTCCCCGCGCGGCACCTCGAGGGGTACCTCCTGCATGTAGTGCTGCACCTGCCCGGGGACGTGATGTACCATGTACTGGGCATTTACAACCCGCCGGGAGCAGAAGAATGGAAAATCAGGAGCAAAATACTCAAGTACACAACCAACCTGCTCCGAAAAACCGCGGAAAAACCGAACGAGCATGTGGTTATAGGAGGAGATCTCAATGCGAGCAACACCAGCACTGGCAAGGGGGTAACAAAAACCGACAAGCCATGGACGAAACTCGCGGAGGAGCTGGACCTCCACAATGTAGGCCCGCCAGTCAACACCACACTGAACTGGGCGAAAAACATAAACATTGACAGATGGCTAGCATCGAAAAACAAACGAGCGCAATACGAGACGGGGAGCAGCACGCACCTCACCCAACACCACACGAGCGACCACGAGATGGTGAGCCTAGCAACCCTTCGGTTGGACAGCATAGACACCCACGAACCGTACGTGGACCGCGACCCCCAACCAGGACACGTGAAGCTGGACACGCCCCTAAACAAAACCGACAGGGAAACGCTCCAACGCGTCCTCCTCAGGACACATGACTATGCCAGGACTGCTGAGCTGAGACGCATAACAGCGATAGCCACCCAATGCAGGGAAGTGGGAAGAGGGCAATAGGCAGGTAGCGCATGCCACCATAGACAGAGCAGGAGAAGTCGTACTGGACATACTCACCAGGGCGAACAAATGCGCGCTGAAGGACGAAGAGCTACCAACTGCAGTAGTGGGAGGCACCGCCAACCGAGTAGCGACAGACCTGCTGATGAGCAAAAAGGACAGGAAAGCAAGAGACGCCGCATTACTCACAATGCGGGCGCACAAGAAGGCCAAACAACACCTACGAAACCCACACACGGAACACTCAACCCTCCGGGACCTGAAAGAAGGAGAAATGGAGGGCCCAACAGACAGAAATACTGCAGATGCAAAGGAATGGGCGACGTGGCTTACCGCAGAGGCCAAGAAAGAAAGGTCGGCGGCACACAAAGTGGTCAAACAGCACTGGAAACGAGCCAAGCAAAGGCACAACGACAAAACGGTAAAAGAATACTGGAACAACCAAAAAAGATACCACAAGAGGATATACGCCAAGGCGCAGGAAACAGGCCACGCCCCCACGGCGAACATACAGGCACTGCAGGATAGGGAGGGCAACCTGGCGGTAGGCCATATGAACATTGCAAACGCACTCGCGGACCACATGGCTCACTCGGCACCATACAAGATGGAACACCGCAGCCCACCGGACCCGAACCCCCCACCATGGGAAGACCCAGCCCAAAAAGAGCGCCTCACAAAGGCACCGAGACCGGACCCCACGGGACTGGACCTCACGATAAGTAGACAAGGCTACAGCAAAGCGGTGCACACCCTAAACAACAACAAAGCACCGGGCCCCACCAGAACCCCAAATGAAATTCTCAAGTACATGCCGGAGGATTTCCACGACGCTCTACATGCCCTCATGCTGGAAATGTGGAACAGCAAACACGCCCCCCTCACCTGGAAAAAAGGGACATTCTGCTTCCACTACAAGAAGGGGGATGTCACCCTGCAGCAAAACTACCGACCCATAGCCCTATTTGAGGGGGTATTCAAGCTATACACCTCACAAATAGCGAACATAAGGCTGCCGGGTAAATTTTCTTGGTAATTACCGGGAGGGTAATTACCGGTAAATTACCTGGTATTACCAACCCCCATAATCGAATTACCTCCCATACTTAAGGATTACCGTGGTAATTACCATGGTAATCCGGTATTACCATGGTAGATTACCAGTTCAATAAAAAATTACCGTCGATTTTACCAGCCGATGACCAGATCGGCGGCGATCGCAATGTAAAATCACGCCGAGAGAGCTTCCTTGAGAGCGGCTTGAACTTGAAACTTGGCACGAACTGTGTTTCTATTCTCCATGCTCGATGGTAGGATCGTTCGGTGCGGATAATTGTGGGGGCTCTATGTCCCTCACTCCTGGAGATGAAGATCTGCTTGATTAGAAAGATTCCCGTGGCAACGCTCATGAGCTTTCTGCGGGCGAGGAAGCTGTTGCCTCTGACGATGACGACGAGTTGGATACCGCAGAGCCTGAGCAGGTTGACCACTTTATTTTGACCATATATATAGCTATCATGATTAGAATCACCCGCATACTCTTTTTGATATTTTTCGAGGTTACCCTAATTTCTTTTGAAATTCACTCTGTTTGCACTTCTCTGTAAAATGTATCGCTTTATCATGTGTTCTCATGGCTTAGCATGCGATATAACACACACCCAAACAATTCATATGATCATTACCTATCCATAGAAATTTAAAAAAAAAATAGAGCCCTGAGGCAAAAGTTGGGTAGTTTCGTGCAGGCGGTAATACTTTGGTAATACCATGGAAAGTATTACCCGTAAATTACCCGGTATTACCAACCCCCATTTCCAAATTACCGGTAATATGGCAGCCTTAAGCGAACATGCTCTCCACGTTTTGCGAGACGCGGGAAATACTAGCTCAGGCGCAGGAAGGCTCGAGAGAGAAGAGGAACACACTCCGACAACTCACTAGGGTGACCAATGCGATTGAGGATGCAAACGTCTCAGGACGGGAACTGCATGGCCTGTATGTAGACTTCGAGAATGCGTATGGCTCAGTGGACCACAACAAGCTACTGCACGCAATGCAGTACCTCGGGATACCCGAAGACCTCACACAGGTGGTGCGGGATGTCCTGGATACGCAAAGCCATGACACCATGTCAATGAACACCAGGGTAGGGGGAGAAACCTCTCTCAAAACGGTGCAGATGCAAAGAGGACTCCTCCAAGGGGACAGCATGAGCCCCCTCCTCTTCATAATATACCAAGAACCGTTGCTAAGATGGCTAGAGGTGGGGCGGGGCATGGATACCAAAACAAGTACGCAGCAGAACAGGAAAGACTGAGCCCCCTCAGGACAACAGCAGGAACGTTCGTCGATGACCTACTCATACTGTGCCCCACAATTTTCCACATGAGAGCACAGTTACACAAACTACAGGCATTCTCACAATGGAGTGAACTCAAGATTAACCTTACCAAGTCAGCCATAACCGGCATAAAGAACGGAGTTTACATACCTGAACATCTCCATGCGGACCTCAAAACGATTGGAGCGGACGGTAAGCTAAGCCATTTCAAAATACTCAAGCCAGACGACACATACAAATACCTGGGGGTACTACTGGCATTCTCAGGCAAATGGGACAATGAGAAAGAAGCCGCCAGGGAGGAGATGAATCACAGAATACAGGCACTGCTGCGCTCCCCACTAACGCCAGACCAAAAAGAATACTCCCTGCATTCCGCAGTACTGGGCAAGTTCAGATACGGACTGCACCTGGGGCTCTACACAGCGGGTGAGATAGACGACTTCAACAAAGTAATAGGCGGAGCCACAAAGAACATACAGGGCCTGCCCCGCAACGGAACGCCAAACATTTTTACCACACAGGAAAAGGAAAGGTTCGGCCTGGGCATGGTGCCACTCCAAGCGGTCTACGCCCAGTCGATTTGGAGTGGGCTACTGGAGGCCATGCACAGCGAAGAGGACAGAGGAGCAGTACGGGGCCCGGCGTGGAGACAAATAAACCTAAGGTCAAGACTCAGAATGTCCCACGTCAGTAGGTCCACCAGAGGGCTGGTAGAACACCACTGCACCACACGCATGAATTGCACAGACCTTAACAAACTCTGGGGAGGACACCAGACAAAATACAACACACTAAGAAAACTCAATGCCCTGCTCAGATACAACATTACGCCTCAGGGGACTGAGGGGATGCTCAGGCAGCTCCAAACCCCCGTACCAAAGATAATGGAACAGCTGAAGGGGGCGACCAGAAGAAAGTCTGACAAAGAAATGGAAGGGACAACGAGAAAAACGAAAGCAGGCAAAATAATGGATGGGGACCTACCAGCGCCCCCAGACTGGCAGGCGATGTGCACAGACCAAACCGCCAAGCTCAGAGTACCCAAGGACACGCCAACCGCGATAAATTTCACGACGTGCCTTAAACTATTTACACACTTCCCAGACCTGGCATTCCTTATAACCCAAGATGGCCAACAGGCGATTAGCCAAGCGAACATTAGGGAACAGTGCACGAACGCAGCCCTCAAGGCAGACCGCAATGCCATAGCAAAAGGCCTGGCGCACCTATACCCGTACCTGTGCGAAGCCCAACCGAGGGACATAGCGAAGCCGGGAGACTTCTATGATAGCAGCACGAACCGACGGCTGAAACGACAATACCGGAGCATTCCCTGTGCGGGGCCGCTGGACCCCCACACAATGCGAACCAACCTCCCGCGTCTCAACCCAGCTACGGGCTAAAATGACAGAATGGGAGGCAAGGCTGGTTCTCAGAGAAAAGATTCACAGGCAACTCTCCCTACACCCGCTCACCAGGATTAATGAGACGGAAACTACCGGCCAAACACAGGAGGAGGAGGGAGAACTACAAGCCCCCCACAGATGCCCACGAACCAAGTGGATGGACGAAATAGACCCCATGGCTGAAAAGATGGAGACACGCCGCTTCGAAAAAGGCCAAACAATAGACAAGCCAAAGGAGATTGTGGCAATGGGGACCCTACTCATTGACCCAACGGACCCTCACTCCCTGGTGAAGCAGTACAGAACTCAGTGGCGGCATTCAGACGGGAGCGACTCCTACGCATGGAACGGGAAACCATAATTGACTACCTAAAGCTGGCCAAACGAAGAGGCCAAAGTGCGACCACCTTCCCAACCCTGGAAAGAAGGCTGCGGGCAAGAGGCTCCCAGGTGACCCACCCCACATGACTCAGGGAAATACTGGCTGGAAGGCCACACATGGGGCAGGCCTGGCCTACACTACATGCGGGAAACCTCACCCTGGACCTTACCGAAACCAACCCAGAGCAAGACATTGCGGACAACAGAGAACACCACTGCCAGATAAGGCTAGAGGGGGAACTCGCCCACAGCTACCATAGAAATGGGAAGTACATAGGTACCCTCACGAAAGAAAAGCTCCTCAGGCTACATGAGAGGTACACCCAAGCAGTGGGTACTACACACAACCAAACCCCACACCAAAGTACACTACGCACGGACCTGTGGGAGGACCATATGATAAAGGTCTCCACGTTCGAGGAGGAAGTAGGGCACCTCCTCATTAGGTACTCAAGCAAAGAAGAAAAGGAGTAACGTAAAAAGAACCTACAGAACCACTGGACGTTTCCTGCCCAAATGCAAAGGGCACTACAACAGGCATTCGGAATAACCACAGAATTCTTTGCCTCACCCCTCAATGTCCACCACAACACCACACAGCGTATTATGCCAGGTACGACAGGGACAAGGTGTTTGGGGCCAGAGGCTCAGCCTGGACGACAAACTGGATGAAACTGGGGGCCTACCAATTCAACCCAGAATACACGCCACAGGACCTCAAAAAAGCACTGGACTTTGCCATTGCGGCCACCACCACCCGAGACCCGGTATTCGGAGTCGGAGTATACCCGACATACGAGAAAACTCCATACAGGAAACTGTACAACGCACACGCGGGACACCTAGTACACGAACTATTTGAGATACCACAAGGCAAATTCACCTTCCTGCCCCCCGAGCACTGGATGGGTTCTACCCACCAACAAGCGAAACAGTGCAACTGGAACCTCAGAGTACTGATAGTCGCCAACAAAGTAGGGTGGCAAGCCCACTGTGGTGACCCAGATGCTGCCGCGGAGTACATAAGGAGGGCGCTCACGACATGTCCGCAAAGCAAAGTCCGCACGACCAGAGCCGTAAGGCAACCAATGAGGGAGGCGAACCTGCACGACACGAACGCCCCAAACCAGGAAAGACACGCCCAGAGTGTGGACTGTGTGGTGGGCACAAGACCATGGCAGCGATACGAGCTCCCGGAGGTGAAGCTAAAGAACATGGTAAATGCAAGGGGAAGAATGTGCAACACAGGGCCACATGTACGGAACGACCTCTGCTCCCAATGCTACAACGTACAAGCAGCGGTTGAGACCTGGTGGGAGGACAGTCACCTCCACGTGGAAGAAGGACCAGCCAAATGGGAGCTCCTCCCCGGGAGCAGAGGAGGAAAATGGGACATACACCCCCCCACCATACAACAGGCGACGGATGCAAACACTTTACACACCAGACATGAGAGACAGACGGATGCCCAGGCCGTATGGGACAAGGTAGCGAGGTCTAAAGTGGTCAGGTACCCCACTGACTTCTGGCCCGAACACGAACCGGGGGTCCAAGGGAGAAGATGGAGGCTAACAAGAGACCAAACAGCGGACCCCAGGAACATGGCCCCGAGTGACACGCCAGCACAATTGACATACCCCCCCCTTCAAAGAGTGCACGAGGCAACCTCGTACCTATACACCTACGGAAGCAAAAGAGAGATTGAAACAGAAGAAGGAGGCAAAGAATGGGCCTCAGGGGCCGCGGTATGGGACCCCAGGACAGGGGAAGGAGAGGCACACATGATCCGCTGGGAAGGTGAGGACCAAGAGGTGAACAGGGCCGAGCTCCTCGCGATACAAAAAGCCGTGACACTTCCGCGGCCACTGTGCCCGTGGGCAGTACGACAGATGCTCGGAGTAATGTTTTTTATTGAACGTGCAAAGGTACACAATTCGGATTTTATAATATACTGGATCAGGGCCAGATTGAGGTACAAACGATAGTTCGGTTCCGAGTTCTGAAGGCCAAACACTTCTCAAGTGCTCTACTTATTCACTCGTCACTCAGGTTGCAGGGTCAACCACCCGGCAGCCGATGTCACACTACGGCTCAACGTTCAATTCCCGATCCGATCTCATTTCTAATTCCGATTCGTCATTCTCGATTCAGATGTTACGTCGACGGACTGACACGATGACTGTCATACAGTACTGTCATACTACTGTACTGTCATACTAGTCATGTCATACTGTCATACCCCCAACATCTGATATTCGATTTCATTGTCTTTCCGATCCCGATGCGAATCTGGCCATTCCTCGAGGGTCTGACTAGGTGCCACGATGACCACCCCACAGTACTGTCATACTACTATAGTGTCATAGTGGCATACTGTCATAGTGTCATACTGTCATACCCCGGACATCTGGTACTCATTCTCATCGTGATTTCAGGCCCAATTTCACTGTCATCGTGTCAATCCCAGATTACCCCCGATGACACACATACAGATGCATAGGCATATCGGCTCACGCTGTGCCTCCGGGCACAACTCCCCCCCCTTAGGAGTGGTCTACCTCCTGGGATCACTCCGCTAAGGTACCCATCTAAGTTCCAGTCCTTAGGTTTTCTGGTTCCTTCTTGTCTGCAGTTCTTAGGTTCTCTGGTTCCTCTTCGAGCACAATTCGCGTGCCGCTACCAGGGCACCACTTTCACAGAGAAGGGTGTCGCTTGGAATCTAAAGCGGGTCTTCAGTCTTGCGGAGGCGTAGATGTCGGAAAAGTTGTCGCAGCAGTGGCGCTGGTACAGGATATACACTCGCGGACTGACCTGCCCCAGTCTGCTGCGGATGAGGTCCCAGCTGAGCAGTTTCTGGGTGAGCACCGGTTGCCCATCTACACGCACATGGTGTTGAAGCAGTGCAGCGTAACAAGGGCGTGGGTGGTGCTGAGTTCGTCCATATGCAAGTGGGCTTCATGTACTGAGTACCGTACATGCAGTAAGTACACACCAGCGGGGGAGGAAGCTGGCGCATCATGGGGCGGAGCCGCAACGCGTTGGGGAAACGACCTCTGGGGTTTTCCATGAACCAGTGTTTCGGCTCCAGGTAGTCGATGATTTGCAATGTTCGTCGCACGATTTTGTCGGCTTGAGGAAGATCAGGGGGTCCTCCAGTGGTGCGCGCTTGACTGTACTGTCTACAAGGGGGGCTTGCCCAAACGACATCGAAGAATCCAGGCGGGTATTGCTTGTAGTCCCACTGTAAGATGTCCTGCACATGAGTGGGATGCCAGATGTGCTCGGAGTCGAGGGTCACCACTGAAGCGGTGGGGAAGCAATTTAGGAATTCTCTTTCCACTGAACCAGTGCCGCTGAAAAGTACAAGGATTCTGGGCGTGCGGGTTGCTTCTGTCTGAATCGCCAGTAGCTCTGTCACCAGTGCCAACGACCCATCTTCCGTGCGTTCTTGACGCTCCCATGGCAGAGGGGTATCATGTTCCATCTGTTCGAGCTGGTCCAGTTCATCGCAGGGGTTGGTGATGAGGTGGGCCAGTGTCATCCCAACTTGAGCAGAGTGACGGCCACGTTGCTCACGTCGCCGGGTGGCTTCGTCGCGAACTTGTGCTTCCATGCGCAGCCTCGCTTGCTCGAATTCACGAAGTTGTTGAAGTGGGCCTCCACGTTCGAGTTTGTCACGGGTCCTCCATTGGTCGTGGGCTTTGGAGTAGCCTGTCCAGCGAACTTTCCAGTCTTCCACCTCTTTTCCTCGTACAGACCGCACCCGACGTGCGATGATGCGCTCGACGTGTGCTCCTTTCTGACCGTCCACTACCACCTCCTTCAGGCACTGCTAGGTGATCGCGCGCGACGAAAGCGTCTTGACCGCTGGTGTACGGCTTGAGGCGATGTTGAGCGAACACGTCATGTATCCGCCAGTGAGGAGGGGGGCGTAGGCGGTAGGCTACTGGAGCGCCCCTGTCGGCCTCTGGCATGGTCATTTGCATATCGCTGAAGAAGCGTTCGGTCACAGGGACTGGTCCATGCCAGCGTTTGGTCAACTTCCTACAAATGGAGCGATCCATTACTTTCTCTGTAAGATGTTTCGCTTCTATCCAGACCAGATCTCCAACAGCATACTCCCGCTGTCCATGCCTGCGATCAAACTGCTCGCGCTGTCGTTGTTGAGCCAGCTCCAACCGCTGTCTGGCGTCCCGCAGCTGTGACGAAAATTTCGCGGCCACTTCGTGGGCGGTACCTACTCCCCCTGTTCGTCGTCCAGCGGTGGACTGCGCGGCCTCCAGGAAGAGGTCCAACTGCGATAGCGGCGAGAACCCAAATACCAGCTCAAATGGTGTGAAGCCAGTATATTCACTTCTGGAGTCATTGATCGCGAACTCCACGTTAGTGGTGAACAAGTCCCAGTCCTCCACATTAGCGTCCACGAAGGACCTGAGCATGTCTTCAATGACTCTATTGCTGTGCTCCGCCTGCCCGTCAGACCGAGGGTTGTACGGCGTGGTGCGAGCCACTTTTACGCCCATTAGTCTCATAAGTTCTTGCCAGAAGGCATCCTGAAACCGCGGGTCGCGGTCAGAGACAATTTTCATAGGCGCGCCATGCAAGCGCCACACCGAATCAAAGTAGATCCTGGCCACCACGGCTGCAGAGCTGTCGCCGAAGTTCATCGGTATGACGTGGACCATCTTCGTCAGCTTGCACGTGAAGGCCACAAAAGCGTCATTGCCTCTCTCAGATATTGGTAAGCCGGTGACGAAGTCCACTGCAACATCTTGCCACGGTCTATTCGGGATGCTGTGAGGATTTAGCAATCCATCTGGGTAAGTTCCTCGCGGCCTTACTGACTGGCACACCGCGCAGGATGCAACCCAGGTGCCCACGTCCTCTGCAGCGCCACGCCAATAAAAGCGTCGCAGCACTCTCTCCAGAGTCTTGTCCCTCCCAGTATGACCTGAGGACAATGACTCGTGAGCATGGCGAATCACTACCTCCCGAAGTGGAGAATCCTCCCCCAGCACCAACTGATATCTCCCTGCTGCAGTTCTCCAAACTACCTCACCCACCAGCCTGAAGTCCTGTAGGCACTGGTGTGGCGCTGCTTTCACCTTTTCTCGCAGCGAACGGAGTGATCCCTCTCGGGTGTACTCCGCCTTCAGCGCCCGCAGGAACTTCGAGTCTGACTGCTGGGAGATCGTGTCTCTGAAGTCCGCTGCCTCACCCGTTCTTATCACAGCGGGGGTCGTTCGTGGATGTCTCACGCGTGCCGGCTGCGGTTTGGCGGGAGGAGCGTGCACTATCAGGACAGGCCAGCGAAGATCGAAGGCCTTTCCATCTGGGTTCTCGAAGAACTGATTGGGCTCGCCCTTGTCATCGTGAGTAGGGACGACCTCCACGATCTGCATATTGGCCTTTCTGAATAGCTTACGCCACGCGGGGAGTTTGGACTGGTGATCTGGCAGGACGAAGACCGCAGAAGTGTTCTCCGGGTCCGCCTTCCATTCTGCGATGTACTTGTTCAGAATCGCCTCCACAGTAATGTGGTTGGAGTTGTATGGAGGGTTACACCAAACCCGAAGACCCCTCCATTTCTCAGAGAGGCAGTCAGTCCAGAATCGATCCGCTTGTCTGTTGCGGCCGCCGAGGTCGCAGCAGGCGTCCACGTCGAAGGGCCCAAACTTCTCGATGTACTTCGAGGAGTACTCTGCGCGAACGCGCCAATTCTGCGAGTCTTCCGGGAGGCGATCTTGTCGCTTCCGTGGGGGAAGGGTCGAGGGTGGTACTGACTGCTGGGACACCTTCGGTGGGGGTGGTGAGCTCGCTGGCGCCTTTCCAATGGGTGCCGTTGAAGCATCAGCCCGTGGCGCAGGCGTTCGCGTCTTCAGTGACACCGACTGCGGGGGTGCTGGGGTCGTAGAAGCTTTTGCAGCCCGTGACATGCTCCTCGTTATCCTTATCCGAGGTGGAGCTCGGTCAGGGGGTTCGTGTGGAGTTTCTGTCGGCTTCGCACCTTTGGCTTCGGGCCAGTCAGGCATGTCGAAGTCGAGGTCATCTCCCTTCGCCCCTTTATAGAGCTTCGGATTGACGAGGGCGATGGTCTCCCCCAGGCCCATGGCTTGCTCCGCCACGGAGAGGGTCTCCACTGCTGAGAGCCAGCAGTCAACTGTCTGGGCCCAGTGGGGATGAGCTGCGGGTGGTGAGCTGGAGAAGTATTCGGACTCCAGCGTTGCCAGTGGGTCCTTCGGCAGGTCCGAGGTGGGGTCAATCACTCCTGCTTCCTTCAGCCCTTCACGAACGTCCTTGTCTTTGAAGTCAGGTCTTCTTGACAAGGCGTCTGGCACCAGCAGTAGTGCCCCCTTGATGCACTCCATGCGCGGGACTCCCACCTCCACCAGATCCATGTACCAGCGTGCCTGCCGGCGGCTGAGCTCTCTGCCAGGTTCCATCAACCACTCAAGGGGGCGGTGATCACCCTGGATGCGGAAGTTGGTAAAAATGAGGTAATGCCGCCAGGTGACGGTGGTACAGTGGTGCAGGGCGCCTAGTTCTCGCTCGCCAGTGTGGTAGTTCTGCTCAGCGGCCGAGAACTGGCGGCTCTCGTACGCTATCACGCGCAGGCCGAGACCATCTCCATTGTCTTGCATCAGTACTCCCCCAAGGGCGATGCCGCTGGCGTCCGTCTGCACCACGAAAGGTGCTGTACCGTCTGCAGCGCCCTTGATGTTGGGTAAGGCGAGCACCGGTACTGAGGTGAGGGCCTTCTTCAGTTCCTCGAAGGCCCACTGCTGCATGGGACCCCACTCCCAGGGTACGTCCGACTTGGTCAGCCGGGTAAGGGGTTGAGCGATCTCGGAGAAGCAGTGAATGAATCTGCGGTAATACCCCGCCAGGCCCAGGAACTGCCTGACGTGGGTGACCGTTTCCAGTTCGGGCCAGTCCCTCACTGCAGCCACCTTGTCATGTTGGGGTCTGCAGCCATCCGCAGAGATGCAGTGACCAAGGAATCGCAGGGATTTCTTCAACAGTTGACACTTGGACCTCTTGAGGAAGACGCCCTTCTCCCTGCACGTCAGGAGCAGCTGCTTGACGTGCTCATAGTGCTCAGCGGCGGTGTTGCTGAAAACGACCACGTCATCAATGAAGATCCGGACAAAGGGAAGATGACCCAGAGCCCGCTGCATTCGTCGCTGGTATTGAGATGGCGAGTTCTGCAGACCTTGTGGCATGACCAACCACTCATATGACCCCATCTGGGTGGTGAAGGCAGTCTTCTCGTTATCTCCTGGAGCCATCGGGACTTGCCAGAAGCCATCCACCGCGTCGAATGAGGAGAAGAACTTCGCACCCTGCATCTCGTCGAACATCATCTGGATGTCCGGAAGGGGGTACTTGTCCTTCACTGTTTGGCGGTTGAGGAGCCGGTAATCGATCACCAGTCGCAGCTCCTTGGGGTTCCCTGGTTTGGGGACCATCAGGCAGGGAGCTGTGTAAGGGCTGGACGAGGGTCGGATGTAGCCCTTGGACATCAAGGTCTCGACGCGCTCTCGGAGTTGGCGGAGTTCCTCTGCAGACTTCTTGTAGATGCGCTGGCAGGGTGGCCCCTTCTTGCTTAGTTCAGGGTCCAGGTTAATGTTGGCCTCGTCTTGGGGATCATGCCTGAGACCATCGATGTTCGGCAGGGCAGTCGTCATCTCCTTCTCGTACTCCGAACCCCAGAAGTCTTGGAACTTGAGGGTCCATTCGGGGTCCACTTCTGCGTCTTCAGTGTCCGCAGCAGGTTTGGCGTCCTCAGTGTCGACAGCCGTCGCTGCGAAGGCAGAAGTCGTATCACCTTGGGATTTCTCGGCCATCATGAGCCAGGCGGGTTGTATCCCCGGGTCATCGTTGCAACGCATCTTCTGCGTCTCCGCGTACACCAAGTACTTCTTCAACTGGGCGGGGGTCAGGAAAACTTCGTCCACCAGTCCCGCACAAGCCGTGCCCTTTGGAGACTTATCTCCGGGTGCCTTCCCAGGAGAGCAACCTGTGATGGTGACGCGGTCTCCAATCTTGCCACCGCGGGACTTCCTGAGGAAGGACACAGAACCGTTCCCCTCGTAGCCCAGGGTTACGGGCGGGTGACTGCGCAGCCATCTTCCGCCGAGGATAACGTCCACTTGTATGCCCAGAGGTAGAATTCGAAGGGCAAGGGCGTTCTCCGTGTAGGTGCCCGTGGTGGTGTGCGTGTTGAACTTGGCGTACGCGGTGGCGCCTGTGATCTTTACAGATCCATCCGCTAAGGTGACTCGCATCTCGGAACCAGCTCGTGTCGTGAGGCCACATCGTTTGGCACTCTGCTCCGAGATGAAGTTGTCAGAAGCTCCCGAGTCAATCAGCACCTTGACCGTATGCCCTCTGAGGGTCGCATAGAACACCAGTAGCAGCGGTCCTTCTTCGTCATGCGCCGCTGCGAGAGTACCCTCAATGTCGGTCTTCCACTGAACTCCCCCATCCGTGCGTATGCTTTTGCACTTGAGGTTGGGGAGGAGGTTGTCCGAGGCGTCGCGGCACTCCTTCGACGTTTGCCTATACGCGGCGTAGAACTCCTCATCCAGCAAGTCGATATCTTCAGTCGGATGGCTGACGAGGTTGTCTGCGCTCGCTGTCAGCAGGGCGCCCGTTGAAGTGCATTTGCTCGGGGTGGGGCTCACATGAGTGGTACCGCTGGTGGTAGGGCTCACATGAGTGATGCCGCTGGTGGTAGGGCTTACATGGGTGGTGCCGCTTGCTGTGAGGCTCACGTGGGTGGTACCGCTCACTGTGGGGCACACATGGGCAGTGGCGCTGTTGGTGAGACTGCTGTGGCTGAGGGGGTCCTCGTCATGCTGGGGGCTGCTGGTGGGGAAGTCGAGGGCGAGTTGGTGAGAGCTCCGGTGATCAGCTCCCGCCTCAGGGGTCCCCGCTGCCGCCATCTGCTGGGTGTAGCA
>LGRX02001709.1:0-10296 GCA_001247695.2 Cymbomonas tetramitiformis | reverse complement strand
GATTCTTGAGATATAAGCGTCAGCGCTTATATAACCGTGGGTCGAGGTGATATAATGGTAATATCGACGCTTATATAAGCGTCGATATAATATAAGCGTTGACGCTTATATAAGCACAATTTAATGATTATAATCCCCTAAATTTAGCAGTTCGTGGGCGAATTCAGGATTTTCTATATCTGATTTTATTTAGTGATACGTCATACAAGCGGAATATGACAGTGCACAGTGTGTGGACACATATTGAAATCAAAAAGCCAAGAAAATATATAAAAGAAAATAAATCAAACATTTACTAAAAGCCATAAAAGTACCAGTATAATATATCAGCCCAGGTGGTGGTGATATAAGCGCTTATATAAGCGCTTATATCGCCGATATAAGCGCTTATATGCCGATATATGCGCTTATAGTTATATAAGCAAAGACGCTTATATCGGATATAATATAAGCGTCTTTTTGGCCTGATTTTCGACGCTTATAGTTATATCCCCATTAGCGATATAATCGGCTTATATAAGCCAAACGATTATATACCTGTCCACCCCTGATCGAAACACCAGCACCAACGAATAGGAGAGGAGACGGGAGGGTCCAAAGCACCGCCCCTTCATTAAATTATTCGTCACACTCACTCCTCTATCGTGTTCTTTAATCTCAAATCTGAAATCTCGAGACTCACGTCAGTCTGATCTCTGATACTCATCCGTTTCTCATCCGAAAGTTCGAAGTTGTCTGCTACGTTTCTCTGCTAACGTTTGGCCGAAAAGGAATATTGATTGAATTTAGACGAAAGAAAGCTTACTACAACAAGACTTTTGAAAGGCAGGGCCCGCCAGTTCTCCAGCAGCCGTCCACAATACGCCGTAATCCAAAGCCTTACTGCAATGTTTCAAATTCTCTTTCTCTACGTGATTACAGCTTGCATCATGCGCGCGGTACTCGCGTCTGCCGTGACCTACTCTACGGAACCCTTCAATGAAACTCTCGCGGCCGAGGACATCTGGCTCAATCAAGTCAGTGCCTGCACCTCCGCGGACCCTTCAAGTGTTTTGAAGTGGAACTGTGGTCTGCCTTGCCAGAAAACTCAAGTGTCTAACACTAGCATTGCAGAAAATCAGAGCCTAAAGATCCTGGCTTTCACAGGGCTCACGGCCCATGGATGTTTGATAGTCTTTCGTGGCAGCGCAAATGTGCTGAACTATCTAGAGGATTTCGATTTCTTTATGACCAATCCATACGGCGAGGCGTGTCCAGAGTGCAAGGTGCACAGCGGCTTCCTCAGGAATTGGCAAAGTCTTGAACCCAAGATAAGAGCACAAATCTCAGCGTTAAACTGCCAAGAGAAAGCATTGAGTATCGTGGGGCACTCGCTCGGAGCGGCTATGGCCACGCTTGCGGCGTTCGAACTCGCGGCCGAATATAATGTTCGTCGTGTTTACACATATGGCCAGCCCCGCTTGGGCAATGGAGAGTGGGTATCCGCCTTTAGCAGCCGCATGTCGCAAAAGAATGCTTCATATTTCAGAGTTGTGGACTATCGCGATGCCGTCCCTCACCTGCCTCCCGACAACTTTTTCTCGGAAGGCTGGGAGCATCCAGGTCCGGAAGTCTACTACAACGCCACAGCAGTCGGTGATTATAGAATATGTCGCAAGCCGCGGGATAAACTCTGCAGCTACCAGTGGAATCTTCTCGACACGTTGGCTCACACTTGCGATCACTGTAGCTACCTCGGATTAAATCCTTGTACGTGTGGAGCATCCAAACCTCAGTGCATAGAAGGTTTGTTGAGAGAAGTTCAACATCCCCAGGTACTGTAAAAGATGAGAGATTGGGAGCTGAGCGCGTAAGAGATGTCAGCTATCAATTATGGTGGCCTCAGTACCTCAGAAAAAAAGAAGGCAACATCTGTTCACTTCCAAGACGGCGGAGAAGGAAAATCTACGACATAAACACGAAAACGTAAGTAATGTAGGTACTAAAGTGGAATCGACGAGTCGAGACAACATATTGCAAGTACGGCTCATTCTCGGCACGTGTGTTTGTGCGTGTATGCGACATATGTACCTTTATGCAACATATTTCTAGAAACAGACGGATAGACGGAGAGAAATATTGCGGGCGTGGTATGCTAACGAAATTCGATATATACGACAGTGATAGATATTTATCGAAATGCCGTTATCTATCTCGCTCTAGTGAGGTTATATTGAATATTGATCGATGCGCATGAATGTTTTATAGTTATTACTTGAGTCATGAGGGATGTCACTCCCCGATAGAGTTATGATGACATTAAATGATACCATATGTGAATGTCAGATTTTTAAAACATACATGCAGGCGCAGGATATTTATCTATATCACTACGTTAAGCATTACTTACACTTAAAATCACTTACATTCAATTCCTCGCAATTCCGGTACGACAAGCTACAAAAGCTCTGTTTGAAATTCTACTGAAAATGTCGGTTGCTCCAGAGCCAAACCTCTTCACGCTGATGCTCAGATAGCCCTGCAACACGAAATCGAACAAGTCAGAAACGGATCACGTTAACGCCATGCCGAACACAACGAAGAAAACAGCGTGCACGGGGTTGCGCTGCAGGATGCGCACCGTGCCCGCCAGTCTCGACGGCCATTTTAGCTGTTGCCGGGGCGGACAGTCTGCGCGTTGTTCACAGTGACTCAGATCACGTCCATGAAACAAACATCGAGAAGAAGAAAACCAAACGGCGGCATGGTTTTCCAAAAACCGGGGATGACCCGTCGGGGAGATTTCCCCGAACGCTATGCCGCCTTATCAAAAACATACGATGTCACGCACGGTGTTAGGAAGAATTCTTCTTTGCGACAGATCGTGATCGCCGCGCGGGACACGTGATCCACAGCGGCACAGTGATAACGAACATCCCACTCAGTATTTCAAGACCGGGGGAAGGCCGCGAGGGAAAGAAAATTGCTCAATCTGCCTACTTTGAAAAGCAAACACGGGATGATGACCAGTCGCTTCACCAAGAAAATAATAATAAACGAAGCCTGTCAACGTGAACGAGCACAACTCTTAAGCTGTCAACCAGCACACAGCACCGTCACCGTAAATTACAAGGCCGAACATTATGTGGACTCTAGCAAAAATCATGCGCAGTGGCCGCCACTGCATGTCCAGCGTTGAAAAGCGAATATAATGACCTGAAGTTCCGTGTCGGCTTTTATAGCTAACTGCAGACGTTCAAAGCATCAGGCGCACGCGACGGCGGCGGCATCGACAGTGGAATCGGCAGCCTCATGATGTCATGAAGATGACTGCCCAACATTTATCACACCAATCGGGAATCGCAGACATGGTGGGAATTGACCCCAACCCGAAGGGCAAAATGCCAGATGAACTCCAAGCACTCATCTCGGGCAAGCTAATAATTAGAAAGAATCACTGAAATCAGGAACAAGAAGGGGACTCTCAAATTTAAAAGTGGTCGCTTATGTCGCAGAAACGTATTTTGCAAGAAGACGTGAAGCTACGAACCGTAGTTGGCAGAGGTGATGGGAATCGAACTGTGAGATGTAATATAACGTATTATATCGGGTGCGGTCACTGAATATCTTTCATACAAGTGTAAACTGATTATAGAGATAAACGAATATAAGGTGTCTGTGACCTAGGGATCTGTCACCTAGTACTGTACGAGTACTGGTACAGCTAACGGGAGTCAGATAAGTTATGACCTACGGGTCACTGAATCCAGCACACCACCCTGTGACTGTACATAGTGCTGTTACAGGTGGCAGAGAGCGGAGCACAGACAAAGCAAATTTGTTCCGAAACAACAAACAGCTAAGAGCTGGAAACTGCTAGAGGGAGGCCTGTGCTTTAGCCAGGGCGGTCCCTTCCTAAAACTGCTGCTAGGATACTGCTTGCAAGCTAAGTTCCTACAGCTCAATTTCGCAGATACTCAGCCACTTTGAAAGTGGTCTACAAAGTTGCAGAGTTCACCAGAGTTGAAGAAGTTGTCAGTGTCAAAGAAGTTCAACCAGAACCAGAGTCCAGAAGTCATAATCCAGAACCAGAGTCCAGAGACCAGTGTCCAGAACCAGAAGCCAGAACCATAATCCAGAATCCAAGACCAGAAACCAGAGGCAGGAAAAGACTCGTAGAGCAAAATCAGAAATTCCGAAAATTGAAAATCAGAATTCAAACCCGCCGAAACCAAAGATGGAAAAGAAATGCCGAAAGTAAAATAGTACGGCAAGGCAGGCAGACTGTTGGCAGTCACCCCAGTGGGATGTACCGCTGCGGTGAATTCAGGGGCTCGATCGAGCACCACCGAACCCTGAACCGCTGACACACATGTAAGACACATGAGTGCGGGCAGGGCTAGAGATGCAAAGGAAAAGAATCTCGGCAATGTTGCCACACCGACACGTGATCGTGTAGCCGGTGGGGCCGAGGGAATCTCGTCTCCGGAAAAGGAATAGCTGTCGGAGCCGTCGTCATCGTCGATCACGGAAAGCTCTCCCGGGTGAATCGAGCCGTGAGAAGGCTCAATCGAACACAAATGAAGGGAAGGATCAGGGCATCCGGGCATCACCCGGTCCATAAAAGACACTCGTAGCGGTTCCTCGAAAGGAGATCCGAAAGAAGCGGGGTCCGATGCCGAAATAGGGTAAAGCCCCGTGTCGATCTCGCGATTGGCAGGTGGTGGCGCATCGCACACCACCTGCGGCACAGACAAAGTGCCGATGTGCAGTGGTGGTTGCTTACCAGCTGTGGTAGCACCACCGACCTGTGCAGCCGTAGCCGCAGACCGCAGGGACTCGAGTACTCCCCGTGCATCTGATAGCACATCTCCCATGCCGGCGCCCGAAGCACCATGACCCAAGCCCGCATAGTGTGCACGCAATCCCACGTCGTGCCGTACCGGGTAGGTGAAAGGCTCAGGATCGGTACGCACCAGCGGCTGTTCGTGCTCATGGCACAAGTCAGCGAACTCTTCGTCGTTCTCGTTGTCGAAGGCGGTTTGAAAGGCCGAAACGACCTCGTCTAGGTCCATGGCGGCATCCCGTAGGTCCACATCGCACGAACCACACACCTCAGGGCAACGTGCCGTGTCATGAAAGTGCCCAGGGCAGAGGGGGCACTCCTGAACGAAGGCCGAGGATGCGGAGTGAAAAGAAATGCTCCTAGCACCCTGCGGCTTCATGCCTTGAGGCCAATTCCCGCCCTTCGGGAGCGGGGATGCCGCGAAGCGTTGCTTCCATCCCACGTGACGATTACGTCCGTGAAACTTACCGTCGGTCCGACGGTTTCGTTCGTCGCGCCACTTGGACGGTGGAAATTTTACACCACCGCCCCCATGCCTACGGGAAAAATCACTCCGCGGCGGCGGTGTGTCGGGTGCAATTCCGCGCTCGTCATGATGGAGGGAGGCGAGTAGGGTAGAGGCCTCACCAATGATACGAGCAAACTCCTCTAGGAAGTCTGAGATGTCACCCTGCCCATCACCTGCGTAAGCCAACCCGAGAGGCGTGTGCGTCGGGACAGGCGCGGCTGTCTTGGGGCGGGTGGGAGGGCCATTAGGGTTCGCACTCCACCACACCTCTAGAACGTGAGTGTACACCTCCTCGATGCTCACTTTCGCCAACTCGGTGTCCAGGCGGAGTGGGGTGATCACTTCCCTGTAGAAGTCAGCGTCCAGCGCTGCCAGGAGCTGCCTTTTGGCTGCTTCGTCATCCAGGGGACCCGCTCCGCTAGCCGCGATAGCTTTAAGGCATTCGTCAAATTGTGCAACCAAGGGCTCAGGGTCATTAGAAGAACCAAAAGAAATGCTTAAAAGTTCTTCATGGTGGCGGAGCGGCCGATGCCCAGGCGGCAGCAGCCGCTTGGTGATCTCTAGGAGTGCACGCTTACCGTCGCGCGGAGAAATCCGAGCGGAAGCGTCAACCCACCTTCGAGCTGGAGAGTGTGGCGTTGTCAAAGAGACCAACGCACGAAGTAAAATGTCGTTGAAGATCGGGTGAACCTCTTTGGTGACGTCCACGAGGTCAAAGATGTCCTAAGGACCACCTCACCGCGCTGAAGGGAACGGGCAAAAAAGTGAGTCTGACGCATTCTACACATTTGGGGAGTTTGGGAGTTTTGGGAGTTGGGGAGTTTTACAATGGGAGGCCCTGAAAAAACTGAAAATTTGACCGAATCTAGGGTTTAAGATTTTCCCGAGTGGAATGTAATTTTATTTAATTTTCCGGTTGTTTTAGGGTTTAAGAAATATTCCTGATTTTCACTAAAAAAATCATCTTTTTCAGCCTGAAATAAGGAAGGTTTATGGGGTTTTTGTGTTAAGAAAACTTAAATTTTCAATTGAAGTTCTACAATATTTTACGCCTTTTTAAGCTTCAAAATTTTTTCGAAACTCGGTAGCAAAATGATACTTGATACGTCTGATTTTTATGAAATATGTTTTTGGGGGTTCATCGATGAACCCCTTTTTTTTTCTTCTAGTTTTATATGAATTTCAGGCCTTTTTGGGTTTTGGGGAGTTTTACAAGGGGAGGCCCTGAAAAAATAGAAAATTTGACCGAATCTAGGGTTTAAGATTTTCCCAAGTTGAATGTAATTTTATTTAATTTCCCGGTTGTTTTAGGGTTTAAGAAATATTCCTGATTTTCACTAAAAAAATTATCTTTTTCACCCTGAATTAAGGAAGATTTATGGGGTTTTTTGTGTTAAGAAAACATAAATTTTTAATTGAACTTGTACAATATTTCACGCATTTTTAAGCTAATTTATTTTTTTTGAAAATCGGTAGCAAAATGATACTTTTTACGTCTGCTTTCATGAATTATTTTTTGGGGGGTTCATCGATGAACCAATATATTTTTTTCCAGTTTTCTATGATTTTCAGGCCTTTTCGGCGTTTTTTTAAAATTTGAAAATTTTGGAAAAAACCCAGAATTTTTCTACACTTTCAGGAATATCTTTGGTTGGCTTTGTTCCTATTTTATGGGGGTTGCCCCGTTTTTTCCCCTTATTTCAGGCATAAAACAGCCGACAACCGCTAGGTCACCAACTCCAGTTACGACGCGCGCCCGGACTTCTCTTAAATACCGAAGAACACGGACAGAAAAAATTAAACACGCAAACACTTAAACACGTACTTTGTGGCAATTACGCTAAGAAATGTCCGAAGAACAGCTAGCGGTAGTTGAGGTGTACCCAGAGGTGATTAATGTGCTTTGGATGCGTGCGCGTTTACAAGCGGAAGCGGACTATGTTGAGTTTTACAGCACGAGAATACAGTTTAACACCTGGAACTGGTTACAAGTGTGGCCGCTGTACATCCACGGCCGCACAACAACCGAAAGAATAGGTGTGAGGCACTTGGTTTACTGGTACGAGATCGGCTGGCACTACGACGAATATCCACCAGGGCAGTGGCAACCGTACCACCGCGGCTACGGCATTCTTACGTACGAAGCCTTAACCGAGCTGAGCAGTGACTTGCTGCGGGATGATGACGGAAGGTGTCCGTTTTGTTTTCGCAGCTTTAGAATATGCAGCTTAGCTAGAAGGTTTTATTTGGACGCTTGTACTATTCACTAGATTAGAACGCTTGTTCACGTAAAATATAAAGCTTCAAATCAATATTCAAAGCAAAGTTACCGGCGCGCATGTTTTGCCTCCAGAGTTTAACACGACTTCACCCTTTCTTGTGCCCTTCGCCCCATCGCCTACTCGTCTTCGTGCATTGACCAACTACGTTCTCCATTGGTTTTTCACGTGCTTTCGCGGACCACTACTAACCACAAGTCCCGGTGGCCGGCCCCCCAGTTCGGTTCAAAACATACTTCTCGCCAAGATCCCTAACTAACTTTCACATTATCCCTGGACACTCAGTCGCATATTTCCCAATGTGTGGTACCTGTGGGAAAACAATTACGTTAGTCCAAAGCCCAACAAACCGTGCAAACAACAATGTCGCTTTCGTACCTGAGTTACTGCTCTTGAAAGGTCAAGGCCCCAGCTCCAAGCCGTTGTTCCCTAGTTAGTGACAACCCATGTGCCACAACCAGGTCCGTAGGTGAAGGCGGTACATCACAGTAGTTGGGCAATACCGTAGCGCAACACTGGTGGAGAAGACAGAATTGAAACTTGTGGTTCACCCACTGACCATTCACCTTGCGCCGACCCATGACCACCACCCTTGGGCCATCCTTTGAAAGGATGGGCTGGGATTGCTTGTGGGTCTTCGCTGTCACGCAACCCTTGCGGGACTCGGAGGCCGCGCATCTTGCTTTCCTACCGGTACCGGGCACCACCATCCATTGCCCGTAGGCCAGATCCTCACTCCCGACACGATCGCCGGTGGTGAGGCGGGATCCCAGCGCCGTTAAGATGTCGTCGATCTCCTCCGTGGTAAACCCCGATTGCACGTAAAATGCATGTCCAGGTTTGAACCCCGCGCGGAATAGGAGTGTGGACAGGCACAAGCAAAGCTTCACCGAAGTCGACCTTCCCACGCGAGTCATCGTTTGGCGCCATGAGTAGCATGAGCAGCTGATGCGTTGTTGCGCCGCCCGGGCCAGATGACCAAATATCACCCGCGAGGGTTCACCTCGACCAGAGGACAAGGTGTAACTGCGGGCCAGGAAGCCGTCGTGTCTTCCACGTGCGGTTAAACGGACGGTGGGTTGGCCAACCTGTATCACTTTCAAGCGCTTGTCAGGCTGCAAGAACATGCGAGCCAACATTTGCGCGTGGCCTTTCGTGGTGCTTGTCTGGTACCGCACCTCGTCCAAAGACCTGACGGACACGCGGCGAGTGTCCACGTAGCGATGTTCGGAATGAAAGTGCACCGCGGTCTCCAAATATTGCACCACGAGAGCCTCGTCCACCTCTTGGGAAGACTGCCAAACATAACGGGCGGCCGGGTCCTCGGTGTTTGGGTCGAACTGCCATTGGAACTCCAAAGGGTTCTCGAGGCATGCCCGCACCAACTTGATGGCCGGAGTCGGCGGCGTTCCAGGCTCGTCGATCGTCACCCTAGTCTTAGTCCTCTTCCCCATCGATCGGACTTGGTTTGGTCGGTGACTGCGTGTCTCCGTCGTCACTGGACCAGGAGTGACATATATTTCACGCACCTCCTCAAGGACGTCGGGGGATTCATATCGGTCCAGTCGGTCCGTCCAGTCCGTCCAGTCCGTCCAGTCCGTCCAGTCCGTCCAGTTTGGACGGACTGGACGGACCGGACCAAACATTCTTAACATTCTAAGATTTCGCAAAATAGGGCTCCCATACTTAAGCCCATACTTAAGGAGGGTAACGCGTCGGCCCGCGTCGACGCCTGCGTTTTCACATACTTAAGAAAATTTAAATTTTTTCTTCATACTTAAGGAATATACACTGACTCCCCCCTCCCCCCCTAACCAGGGACTCAGGGGGTATAACCCAGTCGTATGCGAGTGTCAAACGTGCGTCAGAGAGACGAACCCAACGACAGAGCTTGACAATCGTATACGATTGTCAAACGTGGGTCAGGCAGTAGCCCTGTGATTTTTTGCATCCGCCCATGCCCTCCTGGACAATATTTAAATCGCTTGAGGCCTTTAGGAGGATCATTTCCCATTCTTTCCTAGTCCGGTCTATACGGGCTATATAGAAATTATTAATGAACACGCGATACACAGGTCTGACAATCGTGTACGATTGTCAAAACTGTTTCCCAAACGAATTTATTTGTAATTGTTTTGTTGTTAGTAAAAAACTTACACCGACAACATGAGTGATTAACATGGGTGATTAACTGGTAATTAATAAATTGTGCGGGGGGGGTCAGCTCGTCACTACCACTAAGTAGTTGATTCGATTAATAGAATTGATTAACTAGCTACAAACGGTTAGTGCGAATTGATTAACTAGCTAGGGTCGGTTAGTTAATAAAATGAAATTGATTAACTAGCTAGTAACAATAACTGGTTGTAACTGGGTCTAACTAGTTAACGGGCCCAACTAGTTACGCCCCTTATTGAAAACTAACGTAGAGCAAAATGACAGATGTAAAAACTCTGAAATCAAGCATTCCAAAAAAGGAAATCTGAAATCTAGCGTAGAGCAAAACTAGCAAAATTTGAAAAATGGAAATCTAACGTAGAGCAAAATGACAGATGTAAAAACTCTGAAATCAAGCATTCCAAAAAAGGAAATCTGAAATCTAGCGTAGAGCAAAACTAGCAAAATTTGAAAAATGGAAATCTAACGTAGAGCAAAATGACAGATGTAAAAAATCTGAATATCAA
>LGRX02001708.1:0-39031 GCA_001247695.2 Cymbomonas tetramitiformis | reverse complement strand
AATGTTCCATCTCACGATCACCAGACGCTAACGATGACAGTGCCACAACAGTCGCGTGTATGTACCACGACGCCACCCACGCGTTATGGCATGGCATGCTGGGAAGCAAAACGCAAAGCACTGTCGCGCACATGATCCTGCGGTCATATGATGTAATGGCGATATCCATGTTAACATCGCATGGTAATTAATGGTGCTGTCGAAAATGATCGACGCCTAGTGGAGATCTCACGATCGCCAGACGCTAACGATGACAGTGCCACAACAGTCGCGTGTATGTACCACGACGCCACCCACGCGTTATGGCATGGCATGCTGGGAAGCAAAAAGCAAAGCACTGTCGCGCACATGATCATGCGGTCATATGATGTAATGGCGATATCCATGTTAACATCGCATGGTAATTCATTGTGCTGTCCAAAAAGATCGACGCCTAGTGGAGATCGCATATTTGTGATCGACAGCGCCTAGACCTTTGACCTTTATAATCTTCACCCAAACCAAATTACCTTACCTTACCTTACTTACCTTAATCAGCAGCAGCAGCAGCAAAGCTCGAATCCCAACGGGCGACGCAGTCGAATTTCCGATCTCACGATCGCCAGACGCCAACGATGACAGTGCCACTGCAGTCGCGTACATTTATCGCGACGCCACCCACGCGTTATGGCATGGCATGCTGGGAAGCAAAAAGCAAAGCACTGTCACGCACATGATCCTGCGGTTAGATGATGTAATGGCGATATCCATGTTAACATCGCATGGTGATTAATCGTGCTGTCCAAAAAGATCGACGCCTAGTGGAGATCGCATATTTGTGATCGACAGCGCCTAGACCTCGGACCTTTATCGTCTTGGCATCAAATAAATTACCTTACCTTACCTTACCTTAGTCAATCAGCAGCAGCAGCAGCAGCAAAGCTCCAATCCCAACGGGCGATACAGTCGAATGTTCCATCTCACGATCGCCAGACGCTAACGATGACAGTGCCACAACAGTCGCGTGTATGTACCCCGACGCCACCCACGCGTTATGGCATGGCATGCTGGGAAGCAAAAAGCAATAAGCAACGCATTGTCGCGCACATGATCCTGCGGTCATATGATGTAATGGCGATATCCATGTTAACATCGCATGGTAATTAATCTTGCTATCCAAAAAGATCGACGCCTAGTGGAGATCGCATATTTGTGATCGACAGCGCCTAGTACTTACCTTAGTCAATCAGCAGCAACAGCAAAGCTCGAATCCCAACGGGCGACGCAGTCGAATTTTCGATCTCACGATCGCCAGACGCTAACGATGACAGTGCCACAACAGTCGCGTGTATGTACCACGACGCCACCCACGCGTTATGGCATGGCATGCTGGGAAGCAAAAAGCAAAGCACTGTCGCGCACATGATCCTGCGGTTAGATGATGTAATGGCGATATCCATGTTAACATCGCATGGTGATTAATCGTGCTGTCCAAAAGGATCGACGCCTAGTGGAGATCGCATATTTGTGATCGACAGCGCCTAGACCTCTGATCTTTATCGTCTTGGCATGGAGTGAATTACCTTACTTACTTACCTTACCTTAGTCAATCAGCAGCAGCAAAGCTCGAATCCCAACGGGCGATACAGTCGAATGTTCCATCTTACAATCGCCAGACGCTAACGATGACAGTGCCACAACAGTCGCGTGTATGTACCACGACGCCACCCACGCGTTATGGCATGGCATGCTGGGAAGCAAAAAGCAAAGCACTGTCGCGCACATGATCATGCGGTCATATGATGTAATGGCGATATCCATGTTAACATCGCATGGTAATTAATCGTGCTGTCCAAACATATCGACGCCTAGTGGAGATCGCATATTTGTGGTCGACAGCGCCTAGACCTCTGATCTTTATCGTCTTGGCATGGAGTGAATTACCTTACTTACCTTACCTTACCTTAGTCAATCAGCAGCAGCAAAGCTCGAATCCCAACGGGCGTTACAGTCGAATGTTCCATCTTACAATCGCCAGACGCTAACGATGACAGTGCCACAACAGTCGCGTGTATGTACCACGACGCCACCCACGAGCCGTCGCACGAGTGAGAATGGCTTAAGTATGTGTCACAACTATAATGGAATATTTCTATGATGTTATGTAATCGCTGTGGAATCGCAGGAATTTAAAAAATACAACTTTTTTTCATTTTCCCAAAAAAATATTTTTTCAGGGTGAAATCGCCGAAAACCCGTTGTTTTTAGCTTGATTTGGCGTCCTACTCCATTATGCGGGTGAGGAGTGCAGCGATTCGTGGAATTGAGGGGTTTCACATATCACGTTATTAATCCTGATGGTCACCGCAATTTGAAATTTTGAAAAAAAATATTTTTTTGGCTCAAATCGGTCGAAAATCGCGGTTTTTTGCCTGTTTCGGCCTGTCGCGGGCCTGTTTTGGCGTTCTACGCCACTCGGCGTGTGTGGAGTGCACATATTCGTGGAAATGAGGGTTTTCACATATCACCTAAGCACTCCTGATGGGAATCGCAATTTGAAATTTTGGAAAAAAAAAAATTTTTTGGCCCAAATTTCAACAGAAATCGATTTTTTTGCCTGTTCCGGCCTGTCGCGGGCCTGTTTTGGCGTTCTACGCCACTCGGCGTGTGTGGAGTGCACATATTCGTGGAAATGAGGGTTTTCACAAATCACCTAAGCACTCCTGATGGGAATCGCAATTTGAAATTTTGGAAAAAAAAATTTTTTTGGCCCAAATTTCAACAGAAATCGATTTTTTTGCCTGTTCCGGCCTGTCGCGGGCCTGTTTTGGCGTTCTACGCCACTCGGCGTGTGTGGAGTGCACATATTCGTGGAAATGAGGGTTTTCACATATCACCTAAGCACTCCTGATGGGAATCGCAATTTGAAATTTTGGAAAAAAAATATTTTTGGCCCAAATTTCAACAGAAATCGATTTTTTTGCCTGTTTCGGCCTGTCGCGGGCCTGTTTTGGCGTTCTACGCCACTCGGCGTGTGTGGAGTGCACATATTCGTGGAAATGAGGGTTTTCACATATCACCTAAGCACTCCTGATGGGAATCGCAATTTGAAATTCTCGGAAAAAAATATTTTTGGGCCCAAATTTCAACAGAAATCGATTTTTTGGCATGTTTCGGCAAGTTGCGGGCCTGTTTTGGCGTTCTACATGTACGTATATTATATACTCATGCGTGCGAAGTGTGCATATTCGTGGTCTCCAGGCCTGTTTCAGTTGGAAATTTGTAATTGCATACGAGTTGCCATCACGAGGAACACAAGCCTGTCATTATCAAAACATGAATATAATTTGTTATTTGGATAACGATTAGCTGGAGCACAATGGAAGCGTGTTGGACCCATAACCTAACACTTTTCAGGAAACATTTGCATTTCTTTTGCTCTTCACATCTCATTGCCAATAGGCACACTGCATAGCATTTCAATAAAAATAGCTTTATTTTTACATGCTTTTAAGTGTGTGAGAGAAAATCTCTTTTCGGAATATATCTCTTCTAGGCTGATTCACAGCTTCACATGCTTTTTAGGCTGATGCACAGGCTCCAATTTAACCATATCTAGGGGCGGCGCATGCCAGGTCCATAAAACGGGTCCCATGATTGCCGCGGCTGTGAGGACCACTCAGGCGGAAGCTGCCTTGACAAGGCTGCATTCAGCCTCATCGCCTGCCGTAAAGGCATCGTGACCAGCTGCTCAGGGTACTGCTGCTGCACCGCCAACGCATAACCTGGCATGGCATCATGGGCCGCACGGCCGTGGGGTGCCCGATAGGTCTGCGCATACGGGGTCTGCGCAGCATACGGGTCCAGCCCCAGCATCATGGGCGGGTACTGGGGGAGGGCGGCGAGGGCGCGCCCGTGATGTTGGGGAGGTACGCTATCCGAGTTATAATAAACCCCACCATACACCCACTCATATGGCATCTCCGGCGGAGCAGTCTCACCAGGGGAGCTGGGCGCGTGGAAAAGCACGGGTCTTGACGGTGCTGCTGCGGACGGTGCTGTTGCGGTGGCAGCTGCAGGGCCGCAGGCGGTGCTGCTGCGGTGGCAGCTGCAGGCGGTGCTGCTGCGGTGGCAGCTGCAGGCGGTGCTGCTGCGGTGGCAGCCGCAGGCGGTGCTGCTGCGGTGGCAGCTGCAGGCGGTGCTGCTGCGGTGGCCGCGGCAGGAGATGCTGCTGCCGTGGCCGCCGCTTGCGGTGCTGCTGCCGTGGCAGCTGCCGTGGCACCTACCTCCGGCCCTGGGGAGGCAGCCGACGCAATCCCTGCCTGGGCCAAGGCGGCTGCCCCCTGCGCCAACTGCATCTTCAAGGCCTGGATCCTCACCTGAGCCTCCAACTCGGCAATCTCCGCCTGACGGGCCTTTGACGCCAACACCGGAGGTTCAGCTGAGCTCGGTGTCACCTCCCTTCGCCCCTCCCAACCTTCCGACCGTGGCCTGGCCAAGTCCGTCGTCAGGCTCCCCGTCGCCGCGCGCTCCCTGTTAAACAGCTCCGCGGCGTCTGCACTATGATGATGCATCCGGCTGTCAATGGGCGTGTTGCGGCCCACTGAATCGTTGAAGAGGTTCAGGGGATCGAGCACTCCCCCAGGGGAGTGCTCGAAAGGCCCTGAAGGAGTACCCACCTGCGTATCCAGCTCCTCCAATGCCCGCGGGGCTCGCGCAGACAACGGCCCTCTTGGTATGCTTGCTTCTGCCTGCTCCGTGTCCGTGTCCGACAATTCGTCCGGCTCCGACTGTGCAGCACGAGGGCCATGAACTGGACAAGGGCTCCTGCGTTTCCTGTCGGAGCCACCCTCCACTGCTGCCGCCGCTGCCTGCTGCGAGCGCGTTCGTCTCAAAGACTGCAGTGGGTCACAAACCTCAGGCACTCTCTGAGTGGAGCCGAACGCGGGGAGAGTCTCGGAGATGTTCCCCTCAGCGCCTGTCCTCCGCGCCTTCACCCTGGTGCCTGGCTCCGGTCCTTTACCCCAAACAGGGGTCTCAGTGCCCGCGGGGCTACCTCCCCGTCCACGCTTAGTCCCCCGAGGAATTGCCAATGCCATCTTTATCCCAGACAGGGTTTCCGCCCGGAGCTTCTTCGCCTTCTCCCTCTCCGCTGCTGCAGCCTTCTCTTTCTTCGCCTTCTCCCTCTCCGCTGCTGCAGCCTTCTCTTTCCTCGCCTTCTCCCTCTCCGCTGCTGCAGCCTTCTCCTTCTTCTCCTTCTCCCTCTCCGCTGCTGCAGCCTTCTCCTTCTTCTCCTTCTCCCTCTCCGCTGCTGCAGCCTTCTCCTTCTTCTCCTTCTCCTTCTTCTCCGCTTCTGCTGCTGCTGCTGCTGCTGCTGCAGTCACCGGCGGCTTCAACTCGCCGGTCAACGTCTCCGCATGCCCCTTCCCATATGCCTGCAAACTTTTCATCACCCGAATCACCCCCTCCTCCACCAGACCGTGCTTAAAGGAATTGTATGCCTCATCAAAAAAGCCTCCTTCCTCGTTGATGTTGTCGTAGTATACTACCTCCCAATCCCTGGCTTGTGTTAGCAAACTTAGCTTGCTGTTCAACGCCGTAGCGCGGAACAGCACCCTCCTCCGCGGAATCTTACTCCCCACTGGATCCGCCACAAGCCACGGCCCATATACCCAGCATGCCGTCCCTTGTTTTGCACCTTCCCTTGGCTTCACGATGGGGCCACCAATCCAGACCACCTCCTTGTGCTGTTCGTGGTACACAACCCTCCCAAAAGCCACCGTATCCCTCAGAAGCTCCCGCAACGCCAGGCACGCATCATACTCCTGTGGCTCCCCAAGCACCACACTCCTCCCCATATCCTCGTCAACCTCATTGATCGCGTTCGCGAAGTCGATCTCCCGCTCCAGGGCTGTCATTGCCTGGGAAGGCTCCGAGGTAGTGGCTCGCTCAATTCCTTGCGAGTCATAATGCTTTCTTCTGCAAGGGTCATGCCCAACCACAAACTCCCAGGGCGACCAGTTACAGTGGCGGATCCAGTGACCGGAAAAGTGGTGTTTTCCGGAAAGAGGTCTTCCGCCGCTGTAATGTAGGTGTGCGCCGACGCACGAAAAGTTCCACCGTGCATCTCCACCGCGTTGTGGATTAGCCTGCCGTCAAAGATCACCACGCTCTTTGCCGGCAGGAAGCAGGTCACCGGCCGAAGGGTGTCCGGGGTGGCCCCATCCCCCAACTTATGCGACTGGGGGTACACCGTAAACGGGTACATGTCCGTTAGGACAAGCATGACGGACAGCGCACCATAGTCCCGATGCTTCTCCTGAACCAACGCCGCCGGGTAGGTGAGCAGGGCGGTTCGCGCCATGTCACCTTTCGGCACCTCCAGCTTCCCGAACGTGTCCCCCACCGCAGCCATGACGTCCTCAGCCACCTGCTCAAACCGTTTGTAAAACGGCGTGCCCTCCACCAGGTTCCCGATCCACCTCTTCGGGTCCTTCAGGGTGTCCAGCTCCCCATTGGCCTTCTTCTTGAACGCCCTGAAGTTGTTTCTGAACGCGGAGTTTGGAGCCAAATCCTTCTGGAACTCTGCAACCAGAGCCTTAGCGGATATCGTGTCCTGCAATTGACCGACACAATACCCACCCTCTGCAAGCCTATGCCTCCAGTGCTCGTCCAGCAGCACGCCTTTTGTGAAGTGAGGCTGCTCCTCCGCATTCTTTGCCCCCTCCGCAGCAGGCACCTTAGGAGCAGGCGTCTCTCCAGCATCTGTGCCCTCCTCTGTATCTGGCACCTCCCCAGCGGACTGATGCTTTGAAACTGGGGCCTCCACAGCAGGCACGTCCACGGCAGCAGGCGTCTCTGCAGCAGCCGTGCCCTGCTCTGCAACTGGCTGATCCTCAGCAGACTTGTGCTGAGGATCAGGGGCCTCCACAGCAGGCATGTCCTGTGAAACCGGGGCCTCCACAGCAGGCACGTCCACGGCAGCAGGCGTCTCTGCAGCAGCCGTGCCCTGCTCTGCAACTGGCTGATCCTCAGCAGACTTGTGCTGAGGATCAGGGGCCTCCACAGCAGGCATGTCCTGTGAAACCGGGGCCTTCACAGCAGGCGCGTGGAAGAGCGCGGGTCTTGACGGTGCTGCTGCGGACGGTGCTGTTGCGGTGGCAGCTGCAGGCGGTGCATCTGTGGTGGCAGCTGCAGGCGGTGCTGCTGCGGTGGCAGCCGCAGGCGGTGCTGCTGCGGTGGCAGCCGCAGGCGGTGCTGCTGCGGTGGCAGCTGCAGGCGGTGCTGCTGCGGTGGCAGCTGCAGGCGGTGCTGCTGCGTCGGCATCGCCTGCCTCCTTCTTAGAAATTAGCGACAACTGATGCTTCTCCACCAGCCCGCCTCCTGGTTCTGCGCGAACAACGGCTGCGAACGTGGGCGCCTCCTGTAACGGAGCTTCGTCCATGTTTGCAGCAGCCTGCTGCTGCGCTGCCATTCCCTCAGCCTTCTCCGCGCTGGCAGCAGCAGCACCAGTATCCGCAGCAGCCTGCCCATCGATCATCAGGGTTCGGCGAGGCCGTGCACGCCCATTTGACAGGAGGCTGTCCAACGCAGAGATGGCGCCCGCATGTTGAAGAGTGGCTGTCTCCGGATTTTCGGCAGTTCTTGTGGAACCCGCGCTTGCAGGTCGCGCAGGTAACAAGCACTGGGAAGTGATTCTCCGAACCCATTCCGCAAAAGAGGCAGAACAGGCGGGCCAGGATCCCGCAGCGCCCGCATTCCCCTGGAAACCGCTTTTCCCCTGACGGTGTGAGCTGGCGCGACGCGCACCCAACGTGGAAGGAGTCGGAGCACATGTCGCAGGTCGCCAACGCCAGCCTCGTTCGATCCAACGAGTCGTCGGGATGGGGGCACCCTTCCACATTGCAGGCGGGTACTCCTTCACTCTCGGCGACACCTTCCACCAGTTTCCGCTCTGACTTCCGATCTGACTTGCGCCTTAAAGCGTTTGGCACGGCTGCCCCAACCGCTGCTGCATAGGTGAATCTGTTCTGCTTCATTATTAGAATATTAGCTCCCAATTTATACCAAAGTAACCGTCAATGCCTTCGTCCTCGATCCAAACGTCAATTGCGCAACGAAAACACGCGAAGAAAGTGCTATGGTCGCAGATAGCGTACAGTTCGCAGGTTGGCGTTACCGTTACAAGCACTCGAGCTCTCAGTGAGCAGATATCGCACTTTTGGTCCGACATGCTTACGGTTTTTAGGGGTCTCGTTCAGTTGTAAGATGTCGGGGGAGGGCTCTGATATACATTATCGCCCTCCCGATCATCCCATCTTTTGATCGTGTGGGCGAACCGACATGCCGATTCGAGCTTCCTGTGCGCAGGTATCGGACTTTTGGCCTGACATGCTTACGGTGTCGTGACGGAATTTCAATTAAATTATCTGATATGCATTATCGCCCTCCCGATCAGCTCATCACCTAATCGTGGGTGCGATACACGCGCCACGTGAAATATGACATGTCTGGGTGATAAATCATTACACGATCGAATCTTGAATCGAAATTTATGAATCGCCCGCAGGATCGACGAATTCGTTGATCGTGGGTGCGATACACACGCCACGTGAAATATGACATGTCCGGGTGATAAATCATTACACGATCGAATCTTGAATCGAAATTTATGAATCGCCCGCACGATCGACGCAGCAGTTGATCGTGGGTGCGATACACACGCTACGTCAAATTTGACATGTCCGGGTGATAAATCAAGAAATGGCGAATCGCCCCCACGATCGAACAGTCATTCCATCCTGGGGGCGATACTTACGCCACGGATACTTTTCGTGAAAGGACTATTCATATTCCTGATGCATGTGGGAGTCCGTGCAAAAGTTCAGACATGCAAATATGTTAATTGAAGGCGTGCTTTCGCCCGTAGACTCCTTACATGTTTGCCGCTTATGAGTGGCGTTTTTCGAAAAGGGATGCCTCCTCCTTCTTACCTTGTGGATGTATTGCCATGGCTCATGAGCCTCGGCGACATGGCGCGGAACTTGCCTTTGGAGTTTCCTATTGCACCAACGAATGTGGATCATGCAACAGAACTAGCGGGGCAGATCTCGGAGTTCGTCGATAAATGGAATGTGTTAACTGGGAATAAACCGAGCAGAGATCCTAGCGTGCTGCAGGCAGGTGGGGTTGGGAGGAATGCGAGGAATGCGCCCACACCTACCAGTACCGTTAAGAAAAGGCGCCTTGATCAGAATGCGCGAAGGAGGGAAGCTCGCTCTAGGAAGCGTTTAGACTTGGGCAAGGACGCGGTGGAGGTCTCTGCGCCTCAAGCACGGGTGAAATCGACGCTGGGTCCCTTAGGCGCCACAGCAGCCTCCGCAGGAGCCTCAGCGGTGGGTTGCCTGGTGCCGCATGGAAGTATACAACACTGGAACAACAAGCTCAAGGAGGTTTTCATGAACAAGCCGCATCTTATTGGTGGGGCGCTCTCGAACTTTGTGCGCACCTTACCCGCGGAAGAGATAGAAGCTGTGCGGCTAAGATTTCTGTCAGAGGAGGATCGCGTAGGAGGAACGATCGTGTCGAGCTTGCGGGCATCGTTCGCCGCTCTAGCTGGATATGGTTCCAGGCAGAACGCTGCCACGCGCATGGCGGGCGCAGCGATGGTATTTGGCAGAGACGTGGAGGGTGTTGAGGGTGCTGTTGCAAGCATCTTAGGGATAAATGTGAAGGTGGTGAAGGATGGACTCGTTGGGCACCGCAACTTGCTGTTGGGAGCTGCCCTTGGGACAGCGCAACGGCTTAATGCCGGTCTTCTGGCAGGGTTGGTCCTGGAAAACCTGCACATGGCCAACCGTGCTATAAGCGCGGAGCTGACCCACAAGATCCAAGCCTTCTGGCTGAGTGCTGGGATCAGTCGGGTGTCCACGTGTAAACGGGACGTGATCCAGCTGCGGCATATTGATGGAAGCGTGGAGAAGGTGTCGAAGCAGTGGTTGGAAATGACACAGTTGGAGGTGTTCCGCAAGTTCAAGAAGAAGTTTCCCGCCGAAAAGATCGAACTCCGATCTTTTGAGACTCGGAAGCCGAGGCAAGTGCAACGACTCACCCGAAGGGACACCATTTCCTGCTGCTGCAGGTACCACGAGGATATGCGGTTGGTGGTGGAGGCGTATGCTCGTTTCCAGGAGGTGGGCCACTCCGGCTGCAAGTGCACGGACGCGTCGTGTTGCCCTCGCGTTGGAGGCCTTCGGGCACGGCTGTCTGCCCGTAAACCATTTCCTGCTTTCCCGGACTTCAAGTGTGGTCGAGTGGAGGTGGGACGGTCAACCTCCGGTTTCACGGCATCGCTGCTGTGTCCAAGACAGCGGTCGAACGGAGAGCACGAGGACCACCACGACATGCCCTGCTTGGAGGGTTCTTGCAAACGGTGCGGGGGGCTGCAAAACTGGTCGTTGTGTCCGGCGGCGGTTTCCAACACTGCCACGCTGGACTGGCACACCTACGAGAACGTTCATATCGGAGTGGACGAGGACGGGAAGAACAAGCACCGGGTGCAGTTCGTCCAAAAGACGACCACTGCTGGTGAGCTGCTTGCAAAACTGCAAGCTCTGCTCCTTGGCCACGCCCCAGGGGAGTCCCCAAATTGTGTGTGTTCGGGCACGTTTGTGCGGAAAGCGGCGGACGGGAGTTGGAGGTTGGAGAAGTTGGTCGGTGTGCCTGCTGCCCAACCGTGTCGGTTTTTGAAGCCGTATGCCTACCACTGTTTCATGGCCACGCACTCCATGACAATGTTCAACAAGTGCAAGGCGGGCTTGCCTTTGGGGCACTGCCTCATATTGTTTGACTTCAGCGAGAACCACGCTCTGAACATTCCCAGGGCGATTCAGTCGTTGCACTGGATAGTGAAGCAAGCAACGCTGCTGTGTTGTGTGTTATGGCGGCACGCGGTTGGTTCCGTGGATGGTCAGACTTCCACCGAGGCCAACCCAATAATAGTGAAGGACCTGATCTACCTCATTAGCGACACCTTGCCGCACTCCCACCGAGGTATCCAGCATATGAGGAAACTTATCGTCAGTGAGTACTTCGTGAAGAGAGGTATACCTCTCCCCAAATTCATGCATGAGTGGGCGGATGGTAGTGCGGCACAAAACAAATGCGCAACCGCATTTGCCGACGTGGTGGAGAGCGGGCGGGAAGAGTCGGCGGAGTGGCCCCGAGGGCTTGGCATCCCGACACAGCGCAACTTCTTTGAGACGTCACATGCACGAGGTGAGCAAGACGCGATGGGAGTAGCGGTGAAGCATGAGGCGAGCTTGGCGGTGATGTCCACAACCGACAAATGGCATTGTAAAATACTGGACGCCAAAAGCTTGTACGAGTTCTGCATGGAAAGGTTGCAAAAGCCGAAGGATAGCGCTCGCGACAGAGGTGTTCAGTTCGGGCAAAGATTTTTCTTTCTGGTTGACGGCAAGGACGTGGACATCTCTGGACCTGGGTTTGACACGGTTGACCGGACTTTGGCGTTACACTCGGTGCGTGCAGGGGTGGGGTTGTTGGTGGGCTTGAAGCGGGACCGACAATGCTATTGCGATTATTGTTACGCGCAGTGCGCGAAGGCACAACCTGACACGGAGGGTTGCCTGTACCGGAGTCACGTGGACAGCTGGGAGCAGTTCACCTTGACGGAGGCAACCGAATCTGATGCCCGGCGCACCAGAACAAGAGTCGCGGAGGCCCGTGATGACGTGAGTGTGAAGGTTGCACGAGGAAACACTTTTGCAAGGCTGTCGGGGGGCGATCCTAATCACCCCTACTATTTGGTGAAGGCGTTGAGCGAGGTGAAGCAGGTGATCAACGCGGATGGGATGCGAGACGACTACTACTCGCCTGGTGGGGAGGGCGTAAATGCTACACCGGGGGAATTTGTCGTTGAAGGCCGATTTTATGAGTGGGCGGATGAGGAAAGCTGCGAGGAGTACTACATAGACACATCCAAGAAATGTCTGACATATTCGCATCATGTCGTGTGTGTGGAAGTGACAATGACCAGACGCAAATACCGCGGTAAGGAGTTTTATAGGTTGACCGATGCTGAGCACCAGCGCATTCTAGGGTTGTTGTGAAGAAGTATAACTATCACAGCAGGATAGATCACTAGAATCTTAGAACCCAAACAACACCATGCTGAATAGCATCTACTCTCGGCGTGTTGTGCATAACGCCCAACAGGGCCCACGCAAAATATGCCAACATAACAACGATTCTGTAATCGATTTGGGTAATTTTCAAATTGTGAGTCCCATCAGGAGTGTTTAAGTGATATGTGTAAACCCTCATTTCCACGATTGTGTGCACGCCGCACGCGCCGAGTGGCGTGGAACGCCAAAACAGGCCCGCGACAGGCCGAAACAGGCAAAAAAATCGATTTCTGTTAATTTTTGGGCCCAAAAATATATTTTTCCCCAAAATTTCAAATTGGGAGTCCCATCAGGAGTGTTTAAGTGATATGTGAAAACCCTCATTTCCACGATTGTGTGCACGCCGCACGCGCCGAGTGGCGTGGAACGCCAAAACAGGCCCGCGACAGGCCGAAACAGGCAAAAAAATCGATTTCTGTTAAAATTTGGGCCAAAAAAATATTTTTTTCCAAAATTTCAAATTGCGATTCCCATCAGGAGTGCTTAGGTGATATGTGAAAACCCTCATTCCCACGAATATGTGCACTCCACACGCGCGGAGTGGCGTAGAACGCCAAAATAGGCCCGCGACAGGCCGAAACAGGCAAAAAAACCTATTTCTGTTGAAATTTGGGCCCAAAAATTTTTTTTTTCCAAAATTTCAAATTGCGATTCCCATCAGGAGTGCTTAGGTGATATGTGAAAACCCTCATTTCCACGAATATGTGCACTCCACACGCGCGGAGTGGCGTAGAACGCCACAACCGGCCCGCGACAGGCCGAAACAGGCAAAAAAAATCTATTTCTGTTGAAATTTGGGCCCAAAAAATATTTTTTTCCAAAATTTCAAATTGCGATTCCCATCAGGAGTGCTTAGGTGATATGTGAAAACCCTCATTCCCACGAATATGAGCACTCCACACGCGCGGAGTGGCGTAGAACGCCAAAACAGGCCCGCGACAGGCCAAAACAGGCAAAAAAACGCGATTTTCGGCCGATTTGGGCCAAGAAAATATTTTTTTCAAAATTTCAAATTGCGGTGACCATCAGGATTAATTACGTGATATGTGAAACCCCTCAATTCCACGAATCGCTGCACTCCTCACCCGCGTAATGGTGTAGAACGCCAAAACAAGCTAAAAACAACGGTTTTTTGGCGATTTCACCCTGAAAAAATATTTTTTTTGAAAAATATTTTTCGCAAAGTCCTAAGAATTCATGCGATTCCACTGCGACCGAAGTCCGATATAGCGATTCCATGGATATCATCGATTATGCATTTCGGCCATCTCACTCGTGCGACCGCTCCCACGCGTTATGGCATGGCATGCTGGGAAGCAAAACGCAAAGCACTGTCGCGCACATGATCCTGCGGTCATATGCTATAATGGCGATATCCATGTTAACATCGCATGGTGATTAATCGTGCTGTCCAAACATATCGACGCCTAGTGGAGATCGCATATTTGTGATCGACAGCGCCTAGACCTCTGATCTTTATCGTCTTGGCATGAAGTGAATTTTCATCTCCGTTCGCCGTACGTGTTATGAATTTAGATATGGGTCATCTGAATGATCATCTCCGTTCGCCTTTTTCTTTATTTGCTATGTATGAGGAAAGCGAACGGAGATGGTCAATCAGCATCAGCAGCAGCAGCAGCAGCAGCAGCAAAGCTCGAATCCCAACAGGCGATACAGTCGAATGTTCCATCTCACGATCGCCAGACGCTAACGATGACAGTGCCACAACAGTCGCGTGTATGTACCACGACGCCACCCACGCGTTATGGCATGGCATGCTGGGAAGCAAAACGCAAAGCACTGTCGCGCACATGATCCTGCGGTCATATGATGTAATGGCGATATCCATGTTAACATCGCATGGTAATTGATCGTGCTGTCCAAAAAGATCGACGCCTAGTGGAGACCGCATATTTGTGATCGACAGCGCCTAGTACTTACCTTAATCAGCAGCAGCAGCAGCAGCAGCAAAGCTCGAATCCCAACGGGCGATACAGTCGAATGTTCCATCTCACGATCGCCAGACGCTAACGATGACAGTGCCACAGCAGTCGCGTGTATGTACCACGACGCCACCCACGCGTTATGGCATGGCATGCTGGGAAGCAAAAAGCAAAGCACTGTCGCGCACATGATCCTGCGGTCATATGATGTAATGGCGATATCCATGTTAACATCGCATGGTAATTGATCGTGCTGTCCAAAAAGATCGACGCCTAGTGGAGACCGCATATTTGTGATCGACAGCGCCTAGTACTTACCTTAATCAGCAGCAGCAGCAGCAGCAGCAAAGCTCGAATCCCAACGGGCGACGCAGTCGAATGTTCCATCTCACGATCGCCAGACGCCAACGATGACAGTGCCACTGCAGTCGCGTGTATGTACCACGACGCCACCCACGCGTTATGGCATGGCATGCTGGGAAGCAAAACGCAAAGCACTGTCGCGCACATGATCCTGCGGGCATATGATGTAATGGCGATATCCATGTTAACATCGCATGGTAATTAATGGTGCTGTCAAAAACGATCGACGCCTAGTGGAGATCTCACGATCGCCAGACGCTAACGATGACAGTGCCACAACAGTCGCGTGTATGTACCACGACGCCACCCACGCGTTATGGCATGGCATGCTGGGAAGCAAAAAGCAAAGCACTGTCGCGCACATGATCATGCGGTCATATGATGTAATGGCGATATCCATGTTAACATCGCATGGTAATTCATTGTGCTGTCCAAAAAGATCGACGCCTAGTGGAGATCGCATATTTGTGATCGACAGCGCCTAGACCTTTGACCTTTATAATCTTCACCCAAACCAAATTACCTTACCTTACCTTACTTACCTTAATCAGCAGCAGCAGCAGCAAAGCTCGAATCCCAACGGGCGACGCAGTCGAATTTTCGATCTCACGATCGCCAGACGCTAACGATGACAGTGCCACTGCAGTCGCGTACATTTATCGCGACGCCACCCACGCGTTATGGCATGGCATGCTGGGAAGCAAAAAGCAAAGCACTGTCGCGCACATGATCCTGCGGTTAGATGATGTAATGGCGATATCCATGTTAACATCGCATGGTGATTAATCGTGCTGTCCAAAAGGATCGACGCCTAGTGGAGATCGCATATTTGTGATCGACAGCGCCTAGACCTCTGATCTTTATCGTCTTGGCATGGAGTGAATTACCTTACTTACTTACCTTACCTTAGTCAATCAGCAGCAGCAGCAAAGCGCGAATCCCAACGGGCGTTACAGTCGAATGTTCCATCTTACAATCGCCAGACGCTAACGATGACAGTGCCACAACAGTCGCGTGTATGTACCACGACGCCACCCACGCGTTATGGCATGGCATGCTGGGAAGCAAAACGCAAAGCACTGTCGCGCACATGATCCTGCGGTCATATGATGTAATGGCGATATCCATGTTAAC
Organism: Cymbomonas tetramitiformis; assembly: GCA_001247695.2. Classification (NCBI taxonomy): domain Eukaryota; kingdom Viridiplantae; phylum Chlorophyta; class Pyramimonadophyceae; order Pyramimonadales; family Pyramimonadaceae; genus Cymbomonas; species Cymbomonas tetramitiformis. The sequence continues at coordinate 23,406 of LGRX02001708.1, read as the reverse complement.
ATCGCATGGTTCGTAATTAATCGCGCTGTCCAAAAAGATCGACGCCTAGTGGAGATCGCATATTTGTGATCGACAGCGCCTAGACCTCTGACCTTTATAATCTTCACCCAAACCAAATTACCTTACCTTACCTTACCTTAATCAGCAGCAGCAGCAAAGCTCGAATCCCAACGGGCGACGCAGTCGAATGTTTGATCTTACGATTGCCAGACGCTAACGATGACAGTGCCACTGTTGTCGCGTGTATGTACCGCGATGCCACCCACGCGTTATGGCATCGCATGCTGGGAAGCAAAAAGCGAAGCACTGTCGCGCACATGATCCTGCGGTCATATGATGTAATGGCGATATCCATGTTAACATCGCATGGTGATTAATCGTGCTGTCCACAAAGATCGACGCCTAGTGGAGATCGCATATTTGTGATCGACAACGCCTAGTACTTAGTCAATCAGCAGCAGCAGCAGCAGCAGCAGCAAAGCTCGAATCCCAACGGGCGACGCAGTCGAATGTTCCATCTCACGATCGCCAGACGCTAACGATGACAGTGCCACTGCAGTCGCGTGTATGTACCACGACGCCACCCACGCGTTATGGCATCATGGCTTGTTGGGAAGCAAAAAGCGAAGCACTGTCGCGCACATGATCCTGCGGTCATATGATGTAATGGCGATATCCATGTTAAAATCGCATGGTAATTATTCTTGCTGTCCAAAAAGATCGACGCCTAGTGGAGATCGCATATTTGTGATCGACAGCGCCTAGTACCTTAGTCAATCAGCAGCAGCAGCAGCAGCAAAGCTCGAATCCCAACGGGCGACGCAGTCGAATTTTCGATCTCACGATCGCCAGACGCTAACGATGACAGTGCCACTGCAGTCGCGTGTATGTACCGCGACGCCACCCACGCGTTATGGCATGGCATGCTGGGAAGCAAAAGCGAAGCACTGTCGCGCACATGATCCTGCGGTCATATGATGTAATGGCGATATCCATGTTAACATCGCATGGTGATTAATCGTGCTGTCCAAAAAGATCGACGCCTAGTGGAGATCGCATATTTGTGATCGACAGCGCCTAGACCTCTGATCTTTATCGTCTTGGCATGAAGTGAATTTTCATCTCCGTTCGCTGTACGTGTTATGAAATTAGATATGGGTCATCTGAATGATCATCTCCGTTCGCCTTTTTCTTTATTTGCTATGTATGAGGAAAGCGGACGGAGATGGCCAATCAGTAGCAGCAGCAGCAGCAGCAGCAGCAGCAGCAAAGCTCGAATCCCAACAGGCGATACAGTCGAATGTTCCATCTCACGATCGCCAGACGCTAGCGATGACAGTGCCACAACAGTCGCGTGTATGTACCACGACGCCACCCACGCGTTATGGCATGGCATGGCATGCTGGGATGCAAAAAGCAAAGCACTGTCGCGCACATGATCCTGCGGTCATATGATGTAATGGCGATATCCATGTTAACATCGCATGGTAATTCATTGTGCTGTCCAAAAGGATCGACGCCTAGTGGAGATCGCGTATTTGTGATCGACAGCGCCTAGACCTTTGACCTTTATAATCTTCACCCAAACCAAATTACCTTACCTTACCTTACTTACCTTAATCAGCAGCAGCAGTAGCAAAGCTCGAATCCCAACGGGCGACGCAGTCGAATTTTCGATCTCACGATCACCAGACGCCAACGATGACAGTGCCACAACAGTCGCGTACATTTATCGCGACGCCACCCACGCGTTATGGCATGACATGCTGGGAAGCAAAAAGCAAAGCACTGTCGCGCACATGATCCTGCGGTCATATGATGTAATGGCGATATCCATGTTAACATCGCATGGTGATTAATCGTGCTGTCCAAAAGGATCGACGCCTAGTGGAGATCGCATATTTGTGGTCGACAGCGCCTAGTACTTACTTACTTACCTTACCTTAGTCAATCAGCAGCAGCAAAGCTCGAATCCCAACGGGCGTTACAGTCGAATTTTCGATCCCACGATCGCCAGACGCCAACGATGACAGTGCCACAACAGTCGCGTGTATGTACCACGACGCCACCCACGCGTTATGGCATGGCATGCTGGGAAGCAAAACGCAAAGCACTGTCGCGCACATGATCCTGCGGTCATATGATGTAATGGCGATATCCATGTTAACATCGCATGGTAATTGATCGTGCTGTCCAAAAAGATCGACGCCTAGTGGAGACCGCATATTTGTGATCGACAGCGCCTAGTACTTACCTTAATCAGCAGCAGCAGCAGCAGCAGCAAAGCTCGAATCCCAACGGGCGACGCAGTCGAATGTTCCATCTCACGATCGCCAGACGCCAACGATGACAGTGCCACTGCAGTCGCGTGTATGTACCACGACGCCACCCACGCGTTATGGCATGGCATGCTGGGAAGCAAAACGCAAAGCACTGTCGCGCACATGATCCTGCGGTCATATGATGTAATGGCGATATCCATGTTAACATCGCATGGTAATTAATGGTGCTGTCGAAAATGATCGACGCCTAGTGGAGATCTCACGATCGCCAGACGCTAACGATGACAGTGCCACAACAGTCGCGTGTATGTACCACGACGCCACCCACGCGTTATGGCATGGCATGCTGGGAAGCAAAAAGCAAAGCACTGTCGCGCACATGATCATGCGGTCATATGATGTAATGGCGATATCCATGTTAACATCGCATGGTAATTCATTGTGCTGTCCAAAAAGATCGACGCCTAGTGGAGATCGCATATTTGTGATCGACAGCGCCTAGACCTTTGACCTTTATAATCTTCACCCAAACCAAATTACCTTACCTTACCTTACTTACCTTAATCAGCAGCAGCAGCAGCAGCAAAGCTCGAATCCCAACGGGCGACGCAGTCGAATTTTCGATCTCACGATCACCAGACGCCAACGATGACAGTGCCACAACAGTCGCGTACATTTATCGCGACGCCACCTACGCGTTATGGCATGGCATGCTGGGAAGCAAAAAGCAAAGCACTGTCGCGCACATGATCCTGCGGTTAGATGATGTAATGGCGATATCCATGTTAACATCGCATGGTGAATAATCGTGCTGTCCAAAAGGATCGACGCCTAGTGGAGATCGCATATTTGTGATCGACAGCGCCTAGACCTCTGATCTTTATCGTCTTGGCATGGAGTGAATTACCTTACTTACTTACCTTACCTTAGTCAATCAGCAGCAGCAAAGCTCGAATCCCAACGGGCGATACAGTCGAATGTTCCATCTTACAATCGCCAGACGCTAACGATGACAGTGCCACAACAGTCGCGTGTATGTACCACGACGCCACCCACGCGTTATGGCATGGCATGCTGGGAAGCAAAAAGCAAAGCACTGTCGCGCACATGATCATGCGGTCATATGATGTAATGGCGATATCCATGTTAACATCGCATGGTAATTAATCGTGCTGTCCAAACATATCGACGCCTAGTGGAGATCGCATATTTGTGGTCGACAGCGCCTAGACCTCTGATCTTTATCGTCTTGGCATGGAGTGAATTACCTTACTTACCTTACCTTACCTTAGTCAATCAGCAGCAGCAAAGCTCGAATCCCAACGGGCGTTACAGTCGAATGTTCCATCTTACAATCGCCAGACGCTAACGATGACAGTGCCACAACAGTCGCGTGTATGTACCACGACGCCACCCACGCGTTATGGCATGGCATGCTGGGAAGCAAAACGCAAAGCACTGTCGCGCACATGATCCTGCGGTCATATGCTATAATGGCGATATCCATGTTAACATCGCATGGTGATTAATCGTGCTGTCCAAACATATCGACGCCTAGTGGAGATCGCATATTTGTGATCGACAGCGCCTAGACCTCTGATCTTTATCGTCTTGGCATGAAGTGAATTTTCATCTCCGTTCGCTGTACGTGTTATGAAATTAGATATGGGTCATCTGAATGATCATCTCCGTTCGCCTTGTTCTTTATTTGCTATGTATGAGGAAAGCGAACGGAGATGGCCAATCAGCAGCAGCAGCAAAGCTCGAATCCCAACGGGCGATACAGTCGAATGTTCCATCTCACGATCGCCAGACGCTAACGATGACAGTGCCACAACAGTCGCGTGTATGTACCATGACGCCACCCACGCGTTATTATGGCATGGCATGCTGGGGAGCAAAAAGCAAAGCACTGTCGCGCACATGATCATGCGGTCATATGATGTAATGGCGATATCCATGTTAACATCGCATGGTAATTCATTGTGCTGTCCAAAAAGATCGACGCCTAGTGGAGATCGCATATTTGTGATCGACAGCGCCTAGACCTTTGACCTTTATAATCTTCACCCAAACCAAATTACCTTACCTTACCTTACTTACCTTAATCAGCAGCAGCAGCAGCAAAGCTCGAATCCCAACGGGCGACGCAGTCGAATTTTCGATCTCACGATCACCAGACGCCAACGATGACAGTGCCACAACAGTCGCGTACATTTATCGCGACGCCACCCACGCGTTATGGCATGGCATGCTGGGAAGCAAAAAGCAAAGCACTGTCGCGCACATGATCCTGCGGTTAGATGATGTAATGGCGATATCCATGTTAACATCGCATGGTGATTAATCGTGCTGTCCAAAAGGATCGACGCCTAGTGGAGATCGCATATTTGTGATCGACAGCGCCTAGACATCTGATCTTTATCGTCTTGGCATGGAGTGAATTACCTTACTTACTTACCTTACCTTAGTCAATCAGCAGCAGCAGCAAAGCGCGAATCCCAACGGGCGTTACAGTCGAATGTTCCATCTTACAATCGCCAGACGCTAACGATGACAGTGCCACAACAGTCGCGTGTATGTACCACGACGCCACCCACGCGTTATGGCATGGCATGCTGGGAAGCAAAACGCAAAGCACTGTCGCGCACATGATCCTGCGGTCATATGATGTAATGGCGATATCCATGTTAACATCGCATGGTAATTGATCGTGCTGTCCAAAAAGATCGACGCCTAGTGGAGACCGCATATTTGTGATCGACAGCGCCTAGTACTTACCTTAATCAGCAGCAGCAGCAGCAGCAGCAAAGCTCGAATCCCAACGGGCGACGCAGTCGAATGTTCCATCTCACGATCGCCAGACGCCAACGATGACAGTGCCACTGCAGTCGCGTGTATGTACCACGACGCCACCCACGCGTTATGGCATGGCATGCTGGGAAGCAAAACGCAAAGCACTGTCGCGCACATGATCCTGCGGTCATATGATGTAATGGCGATATCCATGTTAACATCGCATGGTAATTAATGGTGCTGTCGAAAATGATCGACGCCTAGTGGAGATCTCACGATCGCCAGACGCTAACGATGACAGTGCCACAACAGTCGCGTGTATGTACCACGACGCCACCCACGCGTTATGGCATGGCATGCTGGGAAGCAAAAAGCAAAGCACTGTCGCGCACATGATCATGCGGTCATATGATGTAATGGCGATATCCATGTTAACATCGCATGGTAATTCATTGTGCTGTCCAAAAAGATCGACGCCTAGTGGAGATCGCATATTTGTGATCGACAGCGCCTAGACCTTTGACCTTTATAATCTTCACCCAAACCAAATTACCTTACCTTACCTTACTTACCTTAATCAGCAGCAGCAGCAGCAGCAAAGCTCGAATCCCAACGGGCGACGCAGTCGAATTTTCGATCTCACGATCACCAGACGCCAACGATGACAGTGCCACAACAGTCGCGTACATTTATCGCGACGCCACCCACGCGTTATGGCATGGCATGCTGGGAAGCAAAAAGCAAAGCACTGTCGCGCACATGATCCTGCGGTTAGATGATGTAATGGCGATATCCATGTTAACATCGCATGGTGAATAATCGTGCTGTCCAAAAGGATCGACGCCTAGTGGAGATCGCATATTTGTGATCGACAGCGCCTAGACCTCTGATCTTTATCGTCTTGGCATGGAGTGAATTACCTTACTTACTTACCTTACCTTAGTCAATCAGCAGCAGCAAAGCTCGAATCCCAACGGGCGATACAGTCGAATGTTCCATCTTACAATCGCCAGACGCTAACGATGACAGTGCCACAACAGTCGCGTGTATGTACCACGACGCCACCCACGCGTTATGGCATGGCATGCTGGGAAGCAAAAAGCAAAGCACTGTCGCGCACATGATCATGCGGTCATATGATGTAATGGCGATATCCATGTTAACATCGCATGGTAATTAATCGTGCTGTCCAAACATATCGACGCCTAGTGGAGATCGCATATTTGTGGTCGACAGCGCCTAGACCTCTGATCTTTATCGTCTTGGCATGGAGTGAATTACCTTACTTACCTTACCTTACCTTAGTCAATCAGCAGCAGCAAAGCTCGAATCCCAACGGGCGTTACAGTCGAATGTTCCATCTTACAATCGCCAGACGCTAACGATGACAGTGCCACAACAGTCGCGTGTATGTACCACGACGCCACCCACGCGTTATGGCATGGCATGCTGGGAAGCAAAACGCAAAGCACTGTCGCGCACATGATCCTGCGGTCATATGCTATAATGGCGATATCCATGTTAACATCGCATGGTGATTAATCGTGCTGTCCAAACATATCGACGCCTAGTGGAGATCGCATATTTGTGATCGACAGCGCCTAGACCTCTGATCTTTATCGTCTTGGCATGAAGTGAATTTTCATCTCCGTTCGCTGTACGTGTTATGAAATTAGATATGGGTCATCTGAATGATCATCTCCGTTCGCCTTGTTCTTTATTTGCTATGTATGAGGAAAGCGAACGGAGATGGCCAATCAGCAGCAGCAGCAAAGCTCGAATCCCAACGGGCGATACAGTCGAATGTTCCATCTCACGATCGCCAGACGCTAACGATGACAGTGCCACAACAGTCGCGTGTATGTACCATGACGCCACCCACGCGTTATTATGGCATGGCATGCTGGGGAGCAAAAAGCAAAGCACTGTCGCGCACATGATCATGCGGTCATATGATGTAATGGCGATATCCATGTTAACATCGCATGGTAATTCATTGTGCTGTCCAAAAAGATCGACGCCTAGTGGAGATCGCATATTTGTGATCGACAGCGCCTAGACCTTTGACCTTTATAATCTTCACCCAAACCAAATTACCTTACCTTACCTTACCTTACCTTACCTTAATCAGCAGCAGCAGCAGCAGCAAAGCTCGAATCCCAACGGGCGACGCGGTCGAATTTTCGATCTCACGATCGCCAGACGCCAACGATGACACTGCCACAACAGTCGCGTACATTTATCGCGACGCCACCCACGCGTTATGGCATGGCATGCTGGGAAGCAAAAAGCAAAGCACTGTCGCGCACATGATCCTGCGGTTAGATGATGTAATGGCGATATCCATGTTAACATCGCATGGTGATTAATCGTGCTGTCCAAAAGGATCGACGCCTAGTGGAGATCGCATATTTGTGATCGACAGCGCCTAGACATCTGATCTTTATCGTCTTGGCATGGAGTGAATTACCTTACTTACTTACCTTACCTTAGTCAATCAGCAGCAGCAGCAAAGCGCGAATCCCAACGGGCGTTACAGTCGAATGTTCCATCTTACAATCGCCAGACGCTAACGATGACAGTGCCACAACAGTCGCGTGTATGTACCACGACGCCACCCACGCGTTATGGCATGGCATGCTGGGAAGCAAAACGCAAAGCACTGTCGCGCACATGATCCTGCGGTCATATGATGTAATGGCGATATCCATGTTAACATCGCATGGTAATTGATCGTGCTGTCCAAAAAGATCGACGCCTAGTGGAGACCGCATATTTGTGATCGACAGCGCCTAGTACTTACCTTAATCAGCAGCAGCAGCAGCAGCAGCAAAGCTCGAATCCCAACGGGCGACGCAGTCGAATGTTCCATCTCACGATCGCCAGACGCCAACGATGACAGTGCCACTGCAGTCGCGTGTATGTACCACGACGCCACCCACGCGTTATGGCATGGCATGCTGGGAAGCAAAACGCAAAGCACTGTCGCGCACATGATCCTGCGGGCATATGATGTAATGGCGATATCCATGTTAACATCGCATGGTAATTAATGGTGCTGTCAAAAACGATCGACGCCTAGTGGAGATCTCACGATCGCCAGACGCTAACGATGACAGTGCCACAACAGTCGCGTGTATGTACCACGACGCCACCCACGCGTTATGGCATGGCATGCTGGGAAGCAAAAAGCAAAGCACTGTCGCGCACATGATCATGCGGTCATATGATGTAATGGCGATATCCATGTTAACATCGCATGGTAATTAACCTTGCTGTCCAAAAAGATCGACGCCTAGTGGAGATCGCATATTTGTGATCGACAGCGCCTAGACCTTTGACCTTTATAATCTTCACCCAAACCAAATTACCTTACCTTACCTTACTTACCTTAATCAGCAGCAGCAGCAGCAGCAAAGCTCGAATCCCAACGGGCGACGCAGTCGAATTTTCGATCTCACGATCACCAGACGCAACGATGACAGTGCCACAACAGTCGCGTACATTTATCGCGACGCCACCCACGCGTTATGGCATGGCATGCTGGGAAGCAAAAAGCAAAGCACTGTCGCGCACATGATCCTGCGGTTAGATGATGTAATGGCGATATCCATGTTAACATCGCATGGTGATTAATCGTGCTGTCCAAAAGGATCGACGCCTAGTGGAGATCGCATATTTGTGATCGACAGCGCCTAGACCTCTGATCTTTATCGTCTTGGCATGGAGTGAATTACCTTACTTACTTACCTTACCTTAGTCAATCAGCAGCAGCAAAGCTCGAATCCCAACGGGCGATACAGTCGAATGTTCCATCTTACAATCGCCAGACGCTAACGATGACAGTGCCACAACAGTCGCGTGTATGTACCACGACGCCACCCACGCGTTATGGCATGGCATGCTGGGAAGCAAAAAGCAAAGCACTGTCGCGCACATGATCATGCGGTCATATGATGTAATGGCGATATCCATGTTAACATCGCATGGTAATTCATTGTGCTGTCCAAAAAGATCGACGCCTAGTGGAGATCGCATATTTGTGATCGACAGCGCCTAGACCTTTGACCTTTATAATCTTCACCCAAACCAAATTACCTTACCTTACCTTACTTACCTTAATCAGCAGCAGCAGCAGCAAAGCTCGAATCCCAACGGGCGACGCAGTCGAATTTTCGATCTCACGATCACCAGACGCCAACGATGACAGTGCCACAGTCGCGTACATTTATCGCGACGCCACCCACGCGTTATGGCATGGCATGCTGGGAAGCAAAAAGCAAAGCACTGTCGCGCACATGATCCTGCGGTTAGATGATGTAATGGCGATATCCATGTTAACATCGCATGGTGATTAATCGTGCTGTCCAAAAGGATCGACGCCTAGTGGAGATCGCATATTTGTGATCCACAGCGCCTAGACCTCTGATCTTTATCGTCTTGGCATGGAGTGAATTACCTTACTTACTTACCTTACCTTAGTCAATCAGCAGCAGCAAAGCTCGAATCCCAACGGGCGTTACAGTCGAATGTTCCATCTTACAATCGCCAGACGCTAACGATGACAGTGCCACAACAGTCGCGTGTATGTACCACGACGCCACCCACGCGTTATGGCATGGCATGGCGGGAAGCAAAAAGCAAAGCACTGTCGCGCACATGATCCTGCGGTCATATGATGTAATGGCGATATCCATGTTAACATCGCATGGTGATTAATCGTGCTGTCCAAACATATCGACGCCTAGTGGAGATCGCATATTTGTGGTCGACAGCGCCTAGACCTCTGATCTTTATCGTCTTGGCATGGAGTGAATTACCTTACTTACTTACCTTACCTTAGTCAATCAGCAGCAGCAAAGCTCGAATCCCAACGGGCGACGCAGTCGAATTTTCGATCCCACGATCGCCAGACGCCAACGATGACAGTGCCACAACAGTCGCGTGTATGTACCACGACGCCACCCACGCGTTATGGCATGGCATGCTGGGAAGCAAAACGCAAAGCACTGTCGCGCACATGATCCTGCGGTCATATGATGTAATGGCGATATCCATGTTAACATCGCATGGTGATTAATCGTGCTGTCCAAAAAGATCGACGCCTAGTGGAGATCGCATATTTGTGATCGACAGCGCCTAGACCTCTGATCTTTATCGTCTTGGCATGAAGTGAATTTTCATCTCCGTTCGCTGTACGTGTTATGAAATTAGATATGGGTCATCTGAATGATCATCTCCGTTCGCCTTTTTCTTTATTTGCTATGTATGAGGAAAGCGAACGGAGATGGCCAATCAGCAGCAGCAGCAGCAGCAGCAGCAGCAGCAAAGCTCGAATCCCAACGGGCGATACAGTCGAATGTTCCCATCTCACGATCGCCAGACGCTAACGATGACAGTGCCACAACAGTCGCGTGTATGTACCATGACGCCACCCACGCGTTATTATGGCATGCATGGCATGCTGGGAAGCAAAAAGCAAAGCACTGTCGCGCACATGATCCTGCGGTCATATGATGTAATGGCGATATCCATGTTAACATCGCATGGTAATTCATTGTGCTGTCCAAAAAGATCGACGCCTAGTGGAGATCGCATATTTGTGATCGACAGCGCCTAGACCTTTGACCTTTATAATCTTCACCCAAACCAAATTACCTTACCTTACCTTACTTACCTTAATCAGCAGCAGCAGCAGCAAAGCTCGAATCCCAACGGGCGACGCAGTCGAATTTTCGATCTCACGATCACCAGACGCCAACGATGACAGTGCCACAACAGTCGCGTACATTTATCGCGACGCCACCCACGCGTTATGGCAATGCATGCTGGGAAGCAAAAAGCAAAGCACTGTCGCGCACATGATCCTGCGGTCAGATGATGTAATGGCGATATCCATGTTAACATCGCATGGTGATTAATCGTGCTGTCCAAAAGGATCGACGTCTAGTGGAGATCGCATATTTGTGATCGACAGCGCCTAGACCTCTGATCTTTATCGTCTTGGCATGGAGTGAATTACCTTACTTACTTACCTTACCTTAGTCAATCAGTAGCAGCAAAGCTCGAATCCCAACGGGCGTTACAGTCGAATGTTCCATCTTACAATCGCCAGACGCTAACGATGACAGTGCCACAACAGTCGCGTGTATGTACCACGACGCCACCCACGCGTTATGGCATGGCATGCTGGGAAGCAAAACGCAAAGCACTGTCGCGCACATGATCCTGCGGTCATATGCTATAATGGCGATATCCATGTTAACATCGCATGGTGATTAATTGTGCTGTCCAAAAAGATCGACGCCTAGTGGAGATCGCATATCTGTGATCGACAGCGCCCAGACCTCTGATCTTTATCGTCTTGGCATGAAGTGAATTTTCATCTCCGTTCGCTGTACGTGTTATGAAATTAGATATGGGTCATCTGAATGATCATCTCCGTTCGCCTTTTTCTTTATTTGCTATGTACGAGAAAGCGAACGGAGATGTTCAATCAGCAGCAGCAGCAGCAGCAGCAGCAAAGCTCGAATCCCAACGGGCGATACAGTCGAATGTTCCCATCTCACGATCGCCAGACGCTAACGATGACAGTGCCACAACAGTCGCGTGTATGTACCACGACGCCACCCACACGTTGTGGCATGGCATGCTGGGAAGCAAAACGCAAAGCACTGTCGCGCACATGATCCTGCGGTCATATGATGTAATGGCGATATCCATGTTAACATCGCATGGTAATTGATCGTGCTGTCCAAAAAGATCGACGCCTAGTGGAGACCGCATATTTGTGATCGACAGCGCCTAGTACTTACCTTAATCAGCAGCAGCAGCAGCAGCAGCAAAGCTCGAATCCCAACGGGCGACGCAGTCGAATGTTCCATCTCACGATCGCCAGACGCCAACGATGACAGTGCCACAGCAGTCGCGTGTATGTACCACGACGCCACCCACGCGTTATGGCATGGCATGCTGGGAAGCAAAAAGCAAAGCACTGTCGCGCACATGATCCTGCGGTCATATGATGTAATGGCGATATCCGTGTTAACATCGCATGGTGATTAATCGTGCTGTCCAAAAAGATCGCATATTTGTGATCGACAGCGCCTAGTACCTTACTAGCCTTACCTTAATCAGCTGCAGCAGCAGCAGCAAAGCTCGAATCCCAACGGGCGATACAGTCGAATGTTCCATCTCACGATCGCCAGACGCTAACGATGACAGTGCCACAACAGTCGCGTGTATGTACCACGACGCCACCCACGCGTTAATATGGCATGGCATGCTGGGAAGCAAAACGCAAAGCACTGTCGCGCACATGATCCTGCGGTCATATGATGTAATGGCGATATCCATGTTAACATCGCATGGTAATTAATGGTGCTGTCCAAAAATATCGACGCCTAGTGGAGATCGCATATTTGTGATCGACAGCGCTAAGTACCTTACCTTAGTCAGCAGCAGCAGCAGCAGCAAAGCTCGAATCCCAACGGGCGATACAGTCGAATGTTCCATCTCACGATCACCAGACGCCAACGATGACAGTGCCACTGCAGTCGCGTGTATGTACCACGACGCCACCCACGCGTTGTGGCATGGCATGGCGGGGAGCAAAAAGCAAAGCACTGTCGCGCACATGATCCTGCGGTCATATGATGTAATGGCGATATCCATGTTAACATCGCATGGTAATTAATGGTGCTGTCCAAAAGTATCGACGCCTAGTGGAGATCGCATATTTGTGATCGACAGCGCCTAGTAGTCAATCAGCAGCAACAGCAGCAGCAGCAGCAAAGCTCGAATCCCAACGGGCGATACAGTCGAATGTTCCATCTTACAATCGCCAGACGCTAACGATGACAGTGCCACAACAGTCGCGTGTATGTACCACGACGCCACCCACGCGTTATGGCATGGCATGGCGGGAAGCAAAAAGCAAAGCACTGTCGCGCACATGATCCTGCGGTCATATGATGTAATGGCGATATCCATGTTAACATCGCATGGTAATTAATGGTGCTGTCCAAAAATATCGACGCCTAGTGGAGATCGCATATTTGTGATCGACAGCGCCTAGTACTTAGTCAATCAGCAGCAGCAGCAGCAGCAGCAGCAGCAGCAAAGCTCGAATCCCAACGGGCGATACAGTCGAATGTTCCATCTCACGATCGCCAGACGCCAACGATGACAATGCCACTGCAGTCGCGTACATTTATCGCGACGCCACCCACGCGTTATGGCATGGCATGCTGGGAAGCAAAAGGCAAAGCACTGTCGCGCACATGATCCTGCGGTTAGATGATGTAATGGCGATATCCGTGTTAACATCGCATGGTAATTAATGGTGTTGTCCAAAAAGATCGACGCCTAGTGGAGATCGCATATTTGTGATCGACAGCGCCTAGACCTCTGACCTTTATCGTCTTGGCATCAAGTAAATTACCTACCTCTGACCTTTATCGTCTTGGCATGAAGTAAATTACCTACCTCTGACCTTTATCGTCTTGGCATGAATTAAATTACCTTAGTCAATCAGCAGCAGCAGCAGCAGCAGCAGCAAAGCTCGAATCCCAACGGGCGATACAGTCGAATGTTCCATCTCACGATCGCCAGACGCTAACGATAACAGTGCCACAGCAGTCGCGTGTATGTACCACGACGCCACCCACGCGTTATGGCATGGCATGCTGGGAAGCAAAAAGCAAAGCACTGTCGCGCACATGATCCTGCGGTCATATGATGTAAAGGCGATATCCGTGTTAACATCGCATGGTAATCAATCGTGCTGTCCAAAAAGATCGACGCCTAGTGGAGATCGCATATTTGTGATCGACAGCGCCTAGACCTCTGATCTTTATCGTCTTGGCATGAAGTAAATACCTCTGACCTTTATAGTCTTGGCATCAAGTAAATTACCTTACTACCTCTGACCTTTATAATCTTGGCACCAAGTAAATTACCTTACTTACTTACTTACATAGTCAATCAGCAGCAGCAGCAGCAAAGCTCGAATCCCAACGGGCGACGCAGTCGAATTTTCGATCTCACGCTCGCCAGACGCCAACGATGACAGTGCCACTGCAGTCGCGTACATTTATCGCGACGCCACCCACGCGTTATGGCATGGTATGCTGGGAAGCAAAAAGCAAAGCACTGTCGCGCACATGATCCTGCGGTCAGATGATGTAATGGCGATATCCATGTTGACATCGCATGGTAATTAATCGCGCTGTCCAAAAAGATCGACGCCTAGTGGAGATCGCATATTTGTGATCGACAGCGCCTAGTACCTTAGTCAATCAGCAGCAGCAGCAGCAGCAGCAGCAGCAAAGCGCGAATCCCAACGGGCGATACAGTCGAATGTTCCATCTCACGATAGCCAGACGCCAACGATGACAGTGCCACTGCAGTCGCGTACATTTATCGCGACGCCACCCACGCGTTATGGCATGGCATGCTGGGAAGCAAAAAGCAAAGCGCTGTCGCGCACATGATCCTACGGTCAGATAGTGTAATGGCGAAAATGATTTAAACATCGCATGGCCGACGCGATGTTCGGAAATCAGATAGATTCGCTTTTACATTGCATAGCAGACGCGAGGATCGAGAAAATGTCAAATCATTAATGGAATGGCAGACTCGATGTTCATGTTCGGATCTCTCGAGTGCGCCACGTCGGCAAGATAAATAATCCCATCGACCGTCAGATGCGCCTAATGGAGATCTTAATTTAAGATCGACCGGGCCTAGTACTTAGTCAATCAGCAGCAGCAGCAGCAGCAAAGCTCGAATCCCAACGGGCGATGCAATCGAATGTTCCATCTCACGATCGCCAGACGCTAACGATGACAGTGTCACAACAGTCGCGCGTATGTACCACGACGCCACCCACGCGTTATGGCATGGCATGCTGGGAAGCAAAAAGCGAAGCACTGTCGCGCACATGATCCTGCAGTCATATAATGTAATGGCGATATCCATGTTAACATCGCATGGTAATTAATCGCGCTGTCCAAAAATATCGACGCCTAGTGGAGATCGCATATTTGTGATCGACAGCGCCTAGTACCTTAGTCAATCAGCAGCAGCAGCAGCAGCAGCAGCAGCAGCAGCAGCAAAGCTCGAATCCCAACGGGCGATACAGTCGAATGTTCCATCCCACGATCGCCAGACGCCAACGATGACAGTGCCACAACAGTCGCGTGTATGTACCACGACGCCACCCACGCGTTATGGCATGGCATGCTGGGAAGCAAAAAGCAAAGCACTGTCGCGCACATGATCCTGCGGTTAGATGATGTAATGGCGATGTCCATGTTAACATCGCATGGTAATTAATCGTGCTGTCCAAAAGGATCGACGCCTAGTGGAGATCGCATATTTGTGATCGACAGCGCCTAGACCTCTGACCTTTATCGTCTTGGGATGAAGTAAATTACCTTACTACCTCTGACCTTTATAATCTTCACCCAAACCAAATTACCTTACCTTACCTTACCTTACCTTAGTCAATCAGCAGCAGCAGCAGCAGCAGCAGCAGCAGCAGCAGCAGCAGCAGCAAAGCTCGAATCCCAACGGGCGACGCAGTCGAATTTTCGATCGCACGATCGCCAGACGCCAACGATGACAGTGCCACTGCAGTCGCGTACATTTATCGCGACGCCACCCACGCGTTATGGCATGGCATGCTGGGAAGCAAAAAGCAAAGCACTGTCGCGCACATGATCCTACGGCCAGATAGTGTAATGGCGAAATTTATTTAAACATCGCATGGCCGACGCGATGTTCGGAAATCAGATAGATTCGCTTTTACATTGCATAGCAGACGCGAGGATCGAGAAATGTCAAATCATTAATGGAATGGCAGACTCGATGTTCATGTTCGGATCTCTCGAGTGCGCCACGTCGGCAAGATAAATAATCCCATCCACCGTCAGATGCGCCTAGTGGAGATCTTAATTTAAGATCGACCGGGCCTAGTACTTAGTCAATCAGCAGCAGCAGCAGCAGCAGCAAAGCTCGAATCCCAACGGGCGATACAGTCGAATGTTCCATCTCACGATCGCCAGACGCCAACGATGACAGTGCCACAACAGTCGCGCGTATGTACCACGACGCCACCCACGCGTTATGGCATGGCATGCTGGGAAGCAAAAAGCAAAGCACTGCCGCGCACATGATCCTGCGGTCATATGATGTAATGGCGAAAATGATTCAAACATCGCATGGCCGACACGATGTTCGGAAATCAGATAGATTCGCTTTTACATGGCATAGCAGACGCGAGGATCGAGAAATGCCAAATCATTAATGGAATGACAGACTCGATGTTCAGGTTCGGATCTCTCGAGTCCGCCACGTCGGCAAGATAAATAATCCCATCGACCGGCAGATGCGCCTAGTGCAGATCTTAATTTAAGATCGACCGGGCCTAGACCTCTGACCTTTATAATCTTCACCCAAACCAAATTACCTTACCTACCTCTGACCTTTATAATCTTCACCCAAACCAAATTACCTTAGTCAATCAGCAGCAGCAGCAGCAGCAGCAGCAGCAGCAGCAGCAGCAGCAGCAGCAGCAAAGCTCGAATCCCAACGGGCGATACAGTCGAATGTTTCATCTCACGATCGCCAGGCGCTAACGATGACAGTGCCACTGCAGTCGCGTACATTTATCGCGACGCCACCCACGCGTTATGGCATGGCATGCTGGGAAGCAAAAGGCAAAGCACTGTCGCGCACATGATCCTGCGGTCATATGATGTAATTACGAAAATGATTTAAACATCGCATGGCCGACGCGATGTTCGGAAATCAGATAGATTCGCTTTTACATTGCATAGCAGACGCAAGGATCGAGAAATGTCAAATCATTAATGGAATGGCAGACTCGATGTTCATGTTCGGATCTCTCGAGTGCGCCACGTCGGCAAGATAAATAATCCCATCGACCGTCAGATGCGCCTAGTGGAGATCTTAATTTAAGATCGACCGGGCCTAGTACCTTACCTTAATCAGCAGCAGCAGCAGCAGCAAAGCTCGAATCCCAACGGGCGACGCAGTCGAATTATCGATCTCACGATCGCCAGACGCCAACGATGACAGTGCCACTGCAATCGCGTACATTTATCGCGACGCCACCCACGCGTTATGGCATGGCATGCTGGGAAGCAAAAAGCAAAGCACTGCCGCGCACATGATCCTGCGGTCAGATGATGTAATGGCGATATCCATGTTAACATCGCATGGTAATTAATCGCGCTGTCCAAAAAGATCGACGCCTAGTGGAGATCGCATATTTGTGATCGACAGCGCCTAGTAGTCAATCAGCAGCAGCAGCAGCAGCAGCAAAGCTCGAATCCCAACGGGCGACGCTGTCGAATGTTTCATCTCACGATCGCCAGACGCTAACGATGACAGTGCCACAACAGTCGCGTGTATGTACCACGACGTCACCCACGCGTTATGGCATGGCATGCTGGGAAGCAAAAAGCAAAGCACTGTCGCGCACATGATCCTGCGGTCATATGATGTAATGGCGAAAATTATTTAAACATCGCATGGCCGACGCGATGTTCGGAAATCAGATAGATTTGCTTTTACATTGCATAGCAGACGCGAGGATCGAGAAATGTCAAATCATTAATGGAATGGCAGACTCGATGTTCATGTTCGGATCTCTCGAGTGCGCCACGTCGGCAAGATAAATAATCCCATCGACCGTCAGATGCGCCTAGTGGAGATCTTAATTTAAGATCGACCGAACCTAGTACTTACCTTAATCAGCAGCAGCAGCAGCAGCAAAGCTCGAATCCCAACGAACGACGCAGTCGAATTATCGATCTGACGATCGACAGACGCTAGCGATGACAGTGCCACAACAGTCGCGTGTATGTACCACGACGCCACCCACGCGTTATGGCATGACATGCTGGGAAGCAAAAAGCGAAGCACTGTCGCACACATGATCCTGCGGTCATGTGATGTAATGGCGATATCAATGTTAACATCGCATGGTAATTAATCGTGCTGTCCAAAAAGATCGACGCCTAGTGGAGATCGCATATTTGTGATCGACAGCGCCTAGTACCTTAGTCAATCAGCAGCAGCAGCAAAGCTCGAATCCCAACGGGCGATACAATCGAATGTTCCATCTCACGATCGCCAGACGCTAACGATGACAGTGCCACAGCAGTCGCGTGTATGTACCACGACGCCACCCACGCGTTATGGCATGGCATGCTGGGAAGCAAAAAGCAGAGCACTGTCGCGCACATGATCCTGCGGTCATATGATGTAATGGCGATATCCGTGTTAACATCGCATGGTAATCAATCGTGCTGTCCAAAAAGATCGACGCCTAGTGGAGATCGCATATTTGTGATCGACAGCGCCTAGTACTTAGTCAATCAGCAGCAGCAGCAGCAGCAGCAGCAGCAGCAGCAAAGCTCGAATCCCAACGGGCGATACAGTCGAATGTTCCATCTCACGATCGCCAGACGCTAATGATGACAATGCCACAACAGTCGCGTGTATGTACCACGACGCCACCCACGCGTCATGGCATGGCATGCTGGGAAGCAAAAAGCGAAGCACTGTCGCGCACATGATCCTGCGGTCATATGATGTAATGGCGATATCCATGTTAACATCGCATGGTAATTAATCGTGCTGTCCAAAGAGATCGACGCCTAGTGGAGATCGCATATTTGTGATCGACAGCGCCTAGTACTTAGTCAATCAGCAGCAGCAGCAGCAGCAAAGCTCGAATCCCAACGGGCGACGCAGTCGAATTTTCGAGCTCACGATCGCCAGACGCTAACGATGACAGTGCCACAACAGTCGCGTACATTTATCGCGACGCCACCCACGCGTTATGGCATGGCATGCTGGGAAGCAAAAAGCAAAGCACTGTCGCGCACATGATCCTGCGGTCAGATGATGTAATGGCGATATCCATGTTAACATCGCATGGTAATTAATCGCGCTGTCCAAAAAGATCGACGCCTAGTGGAGATCGCATATTTGTGATCGACAGCGCCTAGACCTCTGACCTTTATAATCTTCACCCAAACCAAATTACCTTACCTACCTCTGACCTTTATCGTCTTGGCACCAAGTAAATTACCTTACTACCTCTGACCTTTATCGTCTTGGCATCAAGTAAATTACCTTACTACCTCTGACCTTTATAGTAGTCAGAGGTAGGTACCCAAACCAAATTACCTACCTCTGACCTTTATAATCTTCACCCAAACCAAATCACCTACCTTTGACCTTTATAATCTTCACCCAAACCAAATTACCTTACCTTACCTTACTTACTTACCTTAATCAGCAGCAGCAGCAGCAAAGCTCGAATCCCAACGGGCGACGCAGTCAAGTTTTCGATCTCACGATCGCCAGACGCCAACGATGACAGTGCCACTGCAGTCGCGTACATTTATCGCGACGCCACCCACGCGTTATGGCATGGCATGCTGGGAAGCAAAAAGCAAAGCACTGTCGCGCACATGATCCTACGGTCAGATAGTGTAATGGCGAAAATTATTTAAACATCGCATGGCCGACGCGATTTTCGGAAATCAGATAGATTCGCTTTTACATTGCATAGCAGACGCGAGGATCGAGAAATGTCAAATCATTAATGGACTGGCAGACTCGATGTTCATGTTCGGATCTCTCGTGTGCGCCACGGCAGCAAGATAAATAATCCCATCGACCGTCAGATGCGCCTAGTGGAGATCTTAATTTAAGATCGACCGGGCCTAGTACCTTAGTCAATCAGCAGCAGCAGCAGCAGCAGCAGCAGCAGCAGCAGCAGCAGCAGCAGCAGCAGCAAAGCTCGAATCCCAACGGGCGACGCAGTCGAATTTTCCATCGCACGATCACCAGACGCCAACGATGACAGTGCCATTGCAGTCGCGTACATATATCGCGACGCCACCCACGCGTTATGGCATGGCATGCTGGGAAGCAAAAGGCAAAGCACTGTCGCGCGCATGATCCTACGGCCAGATAGTGTAATGGCGAAAATGATTTAAACATCGCATGGCCGACGCGATGTTCGGAAATCACATAGATTCGCTTTTACATCGCATAGCAGACGCGAAGATCGAGAAATGTCAAATCATTAATGGAATGGCAGACTCGATGTTCATGTTCGGATCTCTCGAGTGCGCCACGTCGGCAAGATAAATAATCCCATCGACCGTCAGATGCGCCTAGTGGAGATCTTAATTTAAGATCGACCGGGCCTAGTACTTAGTCAATCAGCAGCAGCAGCAGCAGCAGCAGCAGCAAAGCGCGAATCCCAACGGGCGACGCAGTCGAATTTTCGATCTTACGATCGCCAGGCGCCAACGATGACAGTGCCACTGCAGTCGCGTACATTTATCGCGACGCCACCCACGCGTTATGGCATGGCATGCTGGGAAGCAAAAGGCAAAGCACTGTCGCGCGCATGATCCTACGGTCAGATAGTGTAATGGCGAAAATGATTTAAACATCGCATGGCCGACGCGATGTTCGGAAATCAGATAGATTCGCTTTTACATTGCATAGCAGACGCGAGGTTCGAGAAATGTCAAATCATTAATGGAATGGCAGACTCGATGTTCTTGTTCGGATCTCTCGAGTGCGCCACGTCGGCAAGATAAATAATCCCATCGACCGTCAGATGCGCCTAGTGGAGATCTTAATTTAAGATCGACCGGGCCTAGTACTTACCTTACTTACCTTACTTAATCAGCAGCAGCAGCAGCAAAGCTCAAATCCCAACGGGCGACGCAGTCGAATTATCGATCTCACGATCGCCAGACGCCAACAATGACAGTGCCACTGCAGTCGCGTACATTTATCGCGACGCCACCCACGCGTTATGGCATGGCATGCTGGGAAGCAAAAAGCAAAGCACTGTCGCGCATATGATCCTGCGGTCAGATGATGTAATGGCGATATCCATGTTAACATCGCATGGTAATTAATCGCGCTGTCCAAAAAGATCGACGCCTAGTGGAGATCGCATATTTGTGATCGACAGCGCCTAGTACTTAGTCAATCAGCAGCAGCAGCAGCAGCAGCAGCAAAGCTCGAATCCCAACGGGCGATACAGTCGAATGTTCCATCTCACGATCGCCAGACGCTAACGATGACAGTGCCACAACAGTCGCGTGTATGTACCGCGACGCCACCCACGCGTTATGGCATGGCATGATGGGAAGCAAAAAGCGAAGCACTGTCGCGCACATGATCCTGCGGTCATATGATGTAATGGCGATATCCATGTTAACATCGCATGGTGATTAATCGTGCTGTCCAAAAAGATCGACGCCTAGTGGAGATCGCATATTTGTGATCGACAGCGCCTAGTACCTTACCTTACCTACCTTTGACCTTTATAATCTTCACCCAAACCAAATTACCTTACCTTACTTACCTTACCTTACCTTACCTTAATCAGCAGCAGCAGCAGCAGCAAAGCTCGAATCCCAACGGGCGATACAGTCGAATGTTCCATCTCACGATCGCCAGACGCTAACGATGACAGTGCCACAACAGTCGCGTGTATGTACCACGACGCCACCCACGCGTTATGGCATGGTATGCTGGGAAGCAAAAAGCAAAGCACTGCCGCGCACATGATCCTGCGGTCATATCATGTAATGGCGATATCCATGTTAACATCGCATGGTAAGTAATCGTGCTGTCCAAATAGATCGACGCCTAGTGGAGATCGCATATTTGTGATCGACAGCGCCTAGTAGTCAATCAGCAGCAGCAGCAGCAGCAGCAAAGCTCGAATCCCAGCGGGCGATACAGTCGAATGTTCCATCTCACGATCGCCAGACGCTAACGATGACAGTGCCACAACAGTCGCGTGTATGTACCACGACGCCACCCACGCGTTATGGCATGGCATGCTGGGAAGCAAAAAGCAAAGCACTGTCGCGCACATGATCCTGCGGTCATATGATGTAATGGCGATATCCATGTTAACATCCCATGGTAATTAATGGTGCTGTCCAAATAGATCGACGCCTAGTGGAGATCGCATATTTGTGATCGACAGCGCCTAGACCTCTGACCTTTATAATCTTCACCCAAACCAAATTACCTTACTTACCTTAATCAGCAGGAGTAGCAGCAAAGCTCGAATCCCAACGGGCGACGCAGTCGAATTTTCGATCTCACGATCGCCAGACGCCAACGATGACAGTGCTACTGCAGTCGCGTACATTTATCGCGACGCCACCCATGCGTTATGGCATGGCATGCTGGGAAGCAAAAAGCAAAGCACTGTCGCGCACATGATCCTGCGGTCATATGATGTAATGGCGATATCCATGTTAACATCGCATGGTAATTAATCGCGCTGTCCAAAGAGATCGACGCCTAGTGGAGATCGCATATTTGTGATCGACAGCGCCTAGTACCTTAGTCAATCAGCAGCAGCAGCAGCAGCAAAGCTCGAATCCCAACGGGCGACGCAGTCGAATTTTCGATCTCACGATCGCCAGACGCTAACGATGACAGTGCCACAACAGTCGCGTGTATGTACCGCGACGCCACCCGCGCGTTATGGCATGGCATGCTGGGAAGCAAAAAGCGAAGCACTGTCGCGCACATGATCCTACGGTCATATGATGTAATGGCGATATCCATGTTAACATCGCATGGTAATTAACCGTGCTGTCCAAAAAGATCGACGCCTAGTGGAGATCGCATACTTGTGATCGACAGCGCCTAGACCTCTGACCTTTATCGTCTTGGCATCAAGTAAATTACCTTACTTACTACCTCTGACCTTTATAATCTTGGCACCAAGTAAATTACCTTACTTACTTACATAGTCAATCAGCAGCAGCAGCAGCAGCAGCAGCAGCAACAGCAGCAGCAGCAGCAAAGCTCGAATCCCAACGGACGACGCAGTCGAATTTTCGATCGCACGATCACCAGACGCCAACGATGACAGTGCCACTGCAGTCGCATACATTTATCGCGACGCCACCCACGCGTTATGGCATGGCATGCTGGGAAGCAAAAAGCAAAGCACTGTCGCGCACATGATCCTGCGGTCATATGATGTAATGGCGATATCCATGTTAACATCGCATGGTAATTAATCATGCTGTCCAAAAAGATCGACGCCTAGTGGAGATCGCATATTTGTGATCGACAGCGCCTAGACCTCTGATCTTTATTGTCTTGGCATCAAGTAAATTACCTTACCTTACCTACCTCTGACCTTTATCGTCTTGGCATGAAGTAAATACCTCTGACCTTTATAATCTTCACCCAAACCAAATTACCTTACCTTACTTACCTT
>LGRX02001707.1:18570-49903 GCA_001247695.2 Cymbomonas tetramitiformis | reverse complement strand
GATCTGAATGGCGCAGGCTTGAGTGGCCGGCGATCTGAATGGCGCAGGCTTTAGTGGCTGGCAATTTGAATGGCGCAGCCTTGAGTGGCAAGCACTCTTAATGGTGTTGGCTTGAGTGGCCAGCACTCTGAATGGCGCTGGCTTCAGTGGCTGGCACTCTGAATGGCGCAGGCTTCATTGGAGAGTATTATCCTGCAGCATCCTGTATTATCCTGTATTATCTTGCCGCATCCTTAATAGTCTTGTATTCCACCGTAGGTTGAACAAGAGTATTTCTCTTTTGCTCGAATCCTCATTTGCCAAAGGCAGGCACTGCAATACATTTCATTAAAATGATTTTGTAAAGTGTTTAAAATGCATTTTGTGCTTTTTACATGCTTTCTAAATTCATGTTTTTGATGAGATGTCCAGACTGTCTGTGCACGTCACCAAAAGGAAAGAGTCCTCTGGGTCGGGAGCGGTGGGAAGAGCAAAAGGAACAGAGTTGAACAGGCGTGTCGCTTCGTGGCTACTTGTACATCCTGTTTGTGTCACGGAGCTACATGTGTCATTCGGCTCTACTGCAGCAGGAGTCACGGATTCTGAAAGTCTGAAACCACAAAAATTGTGTTGCACTCCAATTTGAACATTTCTCTTTTGCTCGAATCCTCATTTGCCATGAAACCAAAGATGAAACCGTGAGGCACACACAAGAAATCTGATCTCTGTCACTGTGACCATGTTAACCAAGCGAAGTAGTAGTCCATGTCTGTGTCCCTCAGAGCTGTCGGGTCGATGTAGTGTTGCACTGCCGAAGAGAACTGTGACCAGCCTCCCAGGAAGCACACTTTCTCCATTGTAACACCCACAGCTCGAGCACACGTCGTGGCACCCTTCCGGGTGCTGTGTGCAGAAAAGTGACCTCCTTCAGGAGGTCTGCAGTCCAGCTCGCCGAGAGCTAGACCAATCCAGTCATTTGCCACGGAAGCCTTGAAGTTCTTCGGGTCCTCGGGTAGCAGCCAGTAGCCGTCAGGTCGAGTCTTCTCAGAAATGCTCCAAGCTGTGTCACGGTAGAACTCCCAGTGCTCGATCAGCTCCTTCAACAGAGCCACCCCCTTCCACGGGATTGTAAGGCGTCGCTTCACTCGATGGTGTCGCCGTCCCTTCTCCCTCAGTAGCACCACTGAGAACTCATCGTCGCCACAATGAACGTGCTGCCGTGACAACGAGGTCCCCGTGTCCGGTCTGCCGAAGGTCACGAAGGCCACAACCACGGAGGTAAAGGCTCGCAGTAGCTGCAGCTCCTCAGGCGATCTCGGATTCAACTTCAGCGCTGCTTCGTGCACCCGTCGTACGTGTGCTGCTGGCAGCCACGTCCGCTGGGTCTCGATGTTCTCCTCCTGCACCGCCAGCTCCGCCTGGATGGTCGCCATCCCCTTCACAGCTCGGGTCACAGAGCGCCCCTTCGCTGGTCCAGGGAAACCAAGGTCCTCGTGGTAGTTGTTGATGGCGGACAGGTACGGCTGTAATGATGCCGACTGGATGTTCCCGTCCTCCAACAGAGAGGCGATGTACAGCAACACAGTCGCCTCTGACGCTGGCAGCCACGGCCGTTGGTCACGCTCACAAAATAAAATGAATCGCCGTGCCTTCGGTCCGTAGTTGTCCTTCGTCGTGTCCAGCAGTGCCTTTTGCTGCATCGACACCGCCAGTTCGGTGAGCCGGGAAGGTCCCAACTCACTCCTCCACCGCTCACAAAGTGAGCGCGTGAGGAAATTTTGTACAGCACCACCGCGCTTGTACTCTTCGTAGTTGCCTCCGCTGCTCCGCTCGGTGTTCTCGCCGTCCGCGTCTGTTGTCTCGTCCGTGCTGTTGATGATTTTGAAGTTCTCTTCGGACAAGTCTAGCGTCTCCTCCTCGCCGTCGTCGTACAGCACGTGCGCCTTCCCGTCCTCGTTGAACTCCTTCACCACACCCGGGTAGAAGCAGTCATCGTCCTTCCAGAACACCTCGATTCTTGTACCCACGGTCACCTTGCTTGCTGTCGTACTCGTAGCAGAGCTTCTTCGTACTTCAGCAGCGTAGTAACTCACGGGCGCGCCTCGATGAAGAACATCACAGCGTCCCTTTTCGAGGGCCCGAGCAGCTCGGACCCTCCCAGCCTGCTCGGAGTGAACAGGTCCCTGCGCCGTGGCATGATCACCACCTCGGTGGCCAGGGCTTCCAGCTCCCTGAACCAGGACTGCCCCGGCCAGTACGGAGCCACCACCGTAGCAGCGGCCCCCTCCTCCCGCAGCTTGTGCGCCACCTCGTCCAGCAGCGCCCACGGGGGGTTCACCCAATTGTTCTCCTCCCGCCAGTCGTACGTCAGAGAGTCCACACCTTCGCACTTCGGGTCTTTCCACGCAGCGTAGTACCGAGGAAGCTGCGCGGAGATCTCGGAAGCGAACCGGTCGACTGTGTAGGGCCCCCACTGCTTGTTGGCCCACACGAACCAGTCCCGATTCAGCCGCCAGTCGTCCAAATCCTCGCAACGGGAAAGGTTGTCGGCCCACACGTTGGCCTCGCTGCGGATGTACCGTGCCTGCAACTCGATGTCGTGCAGATCCAGTAGCAGCCAGAGTCTCCTCATTCTCCTCATCAGGTCCTGGTTCCTGGAGGTGAAGTGTGACAGCATCGCCACCACCACCTGGTTGTCGCAGTAGAGCCGTACGACCTTGCCCTCCAGCTCCTGCAGGAACGCCTGTACGGTCTTGTACACGGCCTCCAGCTCCAGGTGTGTAATGTGCCAGCAGCGCATCTCGTCTGGCCAGAAACCTCGCGCGGGGAACTTCAGGTTCAGCACTCCTCCCCACGCCGTCATCGAAGAGTCCGTGTGCACCTTCGCTCTCGTCGGGGATCTCCAGATCTTGCGCCCGTTCCACCTGCTCATCACAGGCAGCCTGGACCACCATTCTAAGTCCCCCCGAGCCGAACGTGAGATTTTTACCTTCGCTCCCCAGCTGCGTTTCTCCGCCAGCACGAAGTAGAGCTCCCGTAGGTAGAGCCGCGCCGCTGGTACTGCCAAGTACACGGATTGGCAGAGTCCCGTGAAGGACGCCAGTCTCCTGGCAGGAATCCACCTCCGATTTCTCGCTGCGTCGCACAGGATCTCCTTCGCCTTGGTGTGGATTTTGTGCACCCGTCGTTCTGTCACACGGAATTGTCCCAGCTTCAGGTCCACCTCCAGCCCGAGGTGCTCCACCACCTGCGTAGGCTCCCAGTGGCCCTTCTTCTCGTTCCGCCGTAGGCCAAGTCGATGAAGCACCAGTTGAACTTTTTCTCGACGCAGAAAGCCTTCTCGCTGAGAGTCGACGAGCACCAGAAAATCGTCCATGTACGGTAGTACTCGCATTCCGCTATGACGGTTCGCGTCCCCGCCAGCACCACCGGTCCTGCGACGGACTGACCATCGCTGTCGTACTGCGGAACCGTCCCGCAGTCTCTTGATTTCTCTGCGATCCTCCGCCGCCTGTGGAGAACGTAAAGCCTCCACCATCACGCGTACGAACTTGCAGAAAACTCTCGGAGAGTCGCTCCATCCGAACGGCATCGCTGAACATTGAAGCAGGTCCCCTTGCAGGTCGAACTGCATGAACTTCTGGAAGTCCGGGTGGATCCCCAGCGCGTGAAAACCGTCCTGGAGGTCGAAGCTGAAGCACCAGTCGCCCGGTTTCGCCAGTCTCCTTAGTTTCTTCAGCGTCTCCATCTTCACACGATTTTTTGCACACCACTGGTTCAGCCATCGGAAGTCCACCACCAGTCTCCACTTGTTCGTACCCGGTTTTGGCACTAAAAAAGCGCGAGAAACGTGAGATCTTCTCGTCGCTCTCGTCCAGGCCCCGTTCTCCAGCAGCCTCTCCTTCTCCGCGTCCAGCCACACCTGCTGCTGCCGCGTCGCATCCCTCAGTGACACCCCGTGGTCGAACGGAGGCGGAGGCCCGCGCTTCCACCTCAACTTCACCCCGTGAGTAATCCATTGCATCACCTCGGAACTGGCGCCCGCCGCGCGCCATGCTCCCCTCCGCTGTCTCACCTGCTGTTGCACGGTGAGTTTCCCCCGCCCAGCGCCCGGAGAGGGCTGTTGCGCTGGACGGGGTGGCGGCACGCACATCACACATCGGCCGCGGGCTTTCCGCCCCGGCCCTTGCCGCCTTTGTCGGTAGGCTTCTTACCGTCCTTCTCATCCTTGTCCTTGTTTTTACGCTCCTTCCAGCGGTCGCGGTCCCGTGGATCTTTCACAACCCGCGTTTCCGCGCTCGCCGCGTTCTTTGACGTAAGGTTCAGCATCGCCCTGCCGCGGTTCTTGTCGAAGTCGTTCAGCCACTGCTGCAACACCTCGTCCGCCACCACGCCGTCCGCTTCCTGGTAGACCCTGTCCTCCACGAACTGCAGCTTTGCGCGTAGAGCGTCTGATCCTCCACGCTGCGAAGAACCAGGCTCCTGCTCCAGCTGCCCGCGCAGTTCCAGCATCGTCCAACGGTTGCAAAGCAAAGCGTACACGCCGCGGACCGAGTTGGTAACCTCGTGGAAGTGTTTCTGCCAGTCTCTCAGTGACAATCCGGAGTCTTCGTTCACGTCCAACGTCTGGTTGCACGCGATCACCACGTCGTGCAAATAAGACAGCGCTGGAGCCAGCACCATGCACTTGTACTTCATCGAAGAGTTGGACTTCTTGGAGAGCGCGTCGTACGTCTTGCTGCCGTGCAGGTCGTACAACTGCGGCATCCTCGTTGACAGTGTCGCCGGCCGCGGTGGGAACGGGTTGACGGAGGCTGCTGGCACGTAGTCCAGCTTCTTCCTTCTCTCCAGAAGTTGCTCGGCGGTCTTGGCTGCGGATTCCGGGTCAGAAGTCCCAGGCTTCGCTGCCACCTTTGCCTCCAGCTCAACGTTGATTTGTGCTTGACGTTGCAGCTCAGCACGCAGCAGTCGATGATCTTCTGCCTGCTGCCTCTGCATCTCAAGCAGCTCCCCTTGCTGCTTTTGCATTGTCAGAATTTGTTGTGACAGCACGTCCTGAGTGGACGGTGCTGCCGGGGAAGGGGAAGCCTGCCCGATGTCCGGCTTCCCCGGGAGGGGAGGGAAATTCTCCTCTGTAGACTTGCCCTTCGAAGAACCAGCCATTCTCTCTCCCTCAGAGGAGTAACAGTGAAGTCAATCGTACTGTCGTAGTCGCTGTGAAGCCGTCGTTTGAAGTCGTAACGCCGTCCCCGCGACTTCTCTGTCAGATCTCCTGTCGTCGTTCGATCGCCGTCGTACAACCAAGTGGTCTAGTCACTACCTACTCTACTGTTTTACCGGTGAAACAGGTGAAGAAAATTACAAAATCGGATTTGCAGTGTGCCTCACAGAGTACCGTAGGTACCCGTGAAGTTCCTGTTTGCAAGAGCAAAAGGAACAGAGCTGAACAGGCGTGTCGCTTCGTGGCTACTTGTTCATCCTGTTTGTGTCACGGAGCTACATGTGTCATTCGGCTCTACTGCAGCAGGAGTCACGGATTCTGAAAGTCTGAAACCACAAAAATTCTGTTGCACTCCAATTTGAACAGAATACTCGGACATGGAGTGAGTTGTCAAGCTCAATTGCCGAGCTGAGAATTTCAACATAGGCCACGGATCCTATATTTTCTTGACAATATCCTGTATAATCCTATATTTTCCTAGAACTAAAAATACTGTATTCTCCTATATTCTCCTAGATATACATCCCATATATTCCGTCCTATATGTTCCTATATATTATCCTAATATATTGGTGTATATAGGACAATCTAGGATAATCCTTGCATGAGTGACTTTGAATGGCGCCGGCATCAGTGGCTCGCACTCTAAATGGCGTAACTTCACTTTATTCCCAGCAGTGTGATGAGCGCAGGATCCTATTGCCTACTTTGCAAGTTTGGAGATATGTATATGTACACAACTTTATATATACAACGTATATATATATATACACGTAAGTATATATATATATATATATGTATGTATATATATATATATATAATACATTGTATATGTATATATAAGCATTCATTTGTCTATCAGCGAGTCACTGATCGTGCCACGATTTGCTTTTGCAGCCGTTGGGGATGCAGATGTCGCCACCATCATCATCAGTGTAAATTTTCAGTAGGTCCCAGTCCGTTCCTCCCCAAAGTTGCAAGTTACAACCTCTGGAAGCTTTGCACAGTTTAATTCTTGAGGAACTCGAAGAGCACAAATACTATATGTCATTTTCATGCGGATGCATCGAATACATAACGCTGATGCCTGGGGCCTTTGCTTCACAAGCAGGGCGGACCCCACACCTTTCTCTGCAAATCAAGGTCCTTTATTATTTGCATGTGGGTACCCTGATCTTAGACCTTATTATTTTCAAAGTAAGAATAATAAATCAACAAACTGCAGGCCCGATGCCTTGTAATTCCATTGTTGCTTGAAATTGCTGGTTCTGGCATCTTCTCAAAACGGGTGAGGCACACACCTTATGCTTGTGGGGCGATTCTTGATTGTGGCCGTTCAGGACGGATTATTCATTTGCTTCATCAGCATTTCCGCTCAA
Organism: Cymbomonas tetramitiformis; assembly: GCA_001247695.2. NCBI lineage: Eukaryota > Viridiplantae > Chlorophyta > Pyramimonadophyceae > Pyramimonadales > Pyramimonadaceae > Cymbomonas > Cymbomonas tetramitiformis. The sequence continues at coordinate 43,324 of LGRX02001707.1, read as the reverse complement.
GATATCGCGCACACTGCATGTGGTCGGCGGGGAGTGTGTATACCACTCGAGGTGGTATACAAGTGGTATGCACTATGATGTCTTATGTGAAATTAGCGGTCAAGATATTGCGGGTCAAGAACACGGCCCACTGTTTGATATCATCGATGGAGGAGCTTTGTTGCTGGAAAGGGTGATATTGAGCAACTTCATCAATAAGGTGTGTTAATTGGCGTTGAATAGATCCGCCCAGTTTTCAGATCATCGGAGGCAGGGATAAGGGGATGGTGGAGGAATGTGGCGATGCTCTTTTCAGATTGGCGCAATCACAATAGTGCATTGTATGCCATCGCTCCAGGCTACCATTACTACTCTCACACATTGAGACGCTTGCATGATCCAATCAATCACAACTTAGACCGTGAGGCATCTCAGCGCGGCGCGGCGCGCAAGCTTGACCAAACCATTCCCATCCAAAACAGCACGTAAATGCTGAAAGCTTGAGCATAATACACATGTGATTTTAGCCTTTAACGATACCCCACTACTTATATACAAAGTATAGGTTTCCGCATGACCTAATGCCACCTAACCCTACCTAACCTTGCCTTCTTAATCTCAATACTTTGTGCACACAATTATACTGAATGGCACAGATCTTCTCCGAACTTCTGGATCAACTGTTCTCCACTATTCCCGCAACTAATCAATCTTTCTGTGGGTCATTGGCGCAGTCTTACCCCCTTCCATGCATCCACAATCATGAAAGCCGGACTCTCTGGCTCTGCTGGGGCGATCACAAAACGACGCTTTAGTGTAGCCTTCGCGTACAACATGCCCCCGTGGCTCTCATGCCCACCATGCGGCTTCTCTATCTCCTAGAACTGAAGCGCTTTAGACGTTTAGAGTTTTACCAGTCTCACCCTTCACCACGAGATCCTTCGCTGGAGGACGGACCCTTCTTACATTGAAGGCATCAATTCTATCTTCCAAGACTTCAGTCGTGTATCCTCAACACTCAGAGCCAGGTAGTCCTGTCAGTCAACACAGTCCATCTGCTGTCACACTTCCTTTTAACCACTTCTTCAGCAACTTCTGGAACCTCTTCATCTGCTGGCTCCTATTGAGTGCATCATCCAGGTCCATTGCTTTTACGGCACTCATTTCCTGACCAATCAACCATGCATGGGCCATGTATCACTGTCAGCGGCCGAGCCTCTTTTAACGAACGGAGGCACAAATGCTGGCTCCCCCACAGTCTGGCAGATGCATAGTTACTCCACAGCACTACTTACTATACATCCCCTCAGCAACCACAGATCACAAACAACTCTGTGGAGCATCTTTGCTCCGCACACAAACCGAACACAAACGATCAGGTGTATGTCCTACCAGCCTTGCTTCCAGCCTCCTTCACCCAAACAGTCGGTAGTGTAGCCATTACTATATATGCACGCCGAGACTACTCTCTGCATCACTCAGCTTTTGTTGATGCACGTGGTGACAACTCCGTCCTTACTCGGGCTGGTTGGATGGATTGCTACCTCACGCCTAATCGATAGGCTATGTCCTATCGTGAACCCGTAATAATTTAATCCGGGGCAATCTCCAAGCCTAGAGACTCCCCAAGCTCCAACAACATTTCAAACCCCTGACTACATTCGTTCCTCTTCCAAATTGGCAACCAAAGGAAGTTGTTCGGAAATAAACAGTAATCCCGGGGAAACTGTTCCCGTGTCTCATCTTCTGAATCAGGGAGGTGTGTTTAAACTGTAGCTAGCGCAGAGCAGTTTTAGGAGTTTGACATAAATTTAAACACACTCTACCCAGTGAAACTGTGACACTAAAGAAGTGACCGTGACGATTTTGATAGTGGTGTAGATAGCGTACAGTATATATTAGTGTCCAAGAACCGCACGGGCATAGATTGGACACTGCCACCATGGCGAATCAGAAACCATAGGAAACAGTGAGTGATCTAAGGCATAGAAAACTCTAAAATTCTGCAGGCTCCAATTTCTTTTGCACCCTCACATCTCATTGCCATGTAACAGAGATCATTAGGCAAACTGCCCTGTGCCAGGCTGCTGCTCCCGCCACTTCGGAGTGGTCCAGCCGAAGTACTTCTTCATGTGCTGGTCTGATGTAGCTGTGGGGTCAATGTAGGAGTGGATGGCGGAGGACAGCTGAGACCAGCCGCCAAGGAAGCAGCACTGCTCCAGTCGCGCTCCCACCGCCCTGGCACAGGTGCAAGCCCCCTTGCGGGTTCTGTGGCCAGAGAATAAGTGTACCCCCTCAGGAGGGACACAACCCAGCTCACCCAATGCCACTTGCACCCAACCATTAGCATGGGTAGAACGGAGCTTGTCCCGCTCTCATGGCAGCCTCCAGTAGTTGCGCTGCCCCTTGGAGGCATGGGGCCCTGAGCCCACAATGCATCCAGCACCAGCTCCCCATGCTGCAGGAGCTGTACCAGGCCCGGCATCCCCGCTGCAGGGATGCTGAGCCTCCTCTTGAGGGGAACATGCCTCCCGCCCTTCTTCTTGTGGTGGACCACCGACACCACACCGTCCGCGATGCTGATGTGTGGCCCGAGCATCAGCCACCCCAGTGTCAGGCGTGCCAAATGTGACAAAGGCAAACACTACGTAGGTGCACGCCCCAGGTGAAGATCTCCGAGCTCGGCCGCCCCACAGGCTGCACCTGCAGTGCATATGAGCGTGCTGTGTGGAGACATGCCGAGCCGGCAGTTAGGTCCGCACTGTCTGGTCCACCCCCGCCCGCATGCCTTGCAGCCTGCACCTGCAGGGAAGACATCCCCTTCACCGCTCTTGCCACACTCCTGCTAGAGCCCAAATGAGAAAAAGATTTCCGGGGGCACTCAAGCCTGAGTTCTCCCTCAAATCAAGAGCTTTTTGGCTCATTTTGTTAGGGTTCTTTTAGGGAATCAAATCAGAGCCAAGCTGGGGATTAATTGTCCCCACAATAAACTTAATTAACCCCTTTCGGTCTTAATTGACAAATAAATCGTAGAAGAGAAAAGTATACGTAATTCCAAGCTAAAATTCCGAAGAAAATTTTTACAAACTTTCAAGCAGAAGCAGTTGCTTTGGGGTTCGGAAGTGTGGAAAAAACTGTTTCTCCGTTGGGTTCCCGCCATTCATAGAATGCGGGCGGTGTCACTCCCTGGCACCCCGATCAGGATATCACAGACACGACACTGATCGGTCCCTCCCCAGCGCGACAGTGTCGCGTCTGCTTCACAAGGGGGTTGAAAATAACCAAAATTATCACAGGCGATAATTGAGAAGTGAGCGGCACTGCCAGGTAGAGGCGCACCGTTTCCTCGGATGCTCCCCTTCTGCACAAGCGCTGCCAGGTAGAGGCGCACCGACCGTCTCCTCGGATGCTTGTCTTCTGCAGCGGCGCTGCCAGGTACAGGTGCACCGTCTCCTCGGATGCTCCCCTTCTGCAGCAGCGCAGCCAGGCGAAATGCATCTGAAGCCCAGCGACCTTGGGTGCCCTGCCCACGGTGATTGCATTGCTCACAGCACACAGGCCACGCATTCTGAACACATAAAGGGGTGGGGAGCGCGAGGAGGTAGGGGGTTGTAAAAAAGCCGTACTTGTGGTTGACCGAATGTGGTTGGATTCAAATGTCACAATCAATTGTTTCATCCGCCGGCTATCGCAAGCACAGTGACACGAAGACATTTGGCCGTTACATATTGGGGGGACAACGTGTTGGCTCTGGTACCAGCGCTTAAGGGGTCGATTGTGGGCATGCATCATTTTTTGTGAGAGCCTGTCCGTCTTTGTTTGTGTTCCCCAGATAGAGCTTGGTGTTCAGCACTTGTGCGGTGTTAAAGAGTGGCACTTGAGAATGCACAGCTTGCTGCGTGCCGGTGGGGAGGTGGCTTGCGGCACCTGGTTGTGATTAAGCGGCTATCTACTGCCTCTTGCGAAGTTGCGGGGTGCTTGTGAGTGATGAATATGATCGGGGCATGGGAAGAGCTGCGGTGGCATGGAGGTGGGCGGGGACGGCGGTGAGGCCTCCACGTGCAGGATGGCGCAGGAGGAGCTATTTCCATTAATGGGGGATCCATGGAGATGCACAACTGCATGTTCTATTGGAATTATGCGGTGAGTGCGCTGACAGGGGAGGGCCGCTCAAATTGCTGAGCGCAAGGCCGAGCAGTGCTTGCAGTGAGGAGGATCTTGGTTCGGCCCTGCAGGAGATGTAGAGAAACGCATCTGAAGGCCAGAGACCTGGGACGCCCTGCCCGCAGTGATTGCATTGCTCACACCAGCATACAGGCCACGCATTCGGAACACATAAAGGGGTGGGGAGCGCGAGGAGGGGCGGGGTTTGCCAAAATGCCGCACTTGTGGTTGCTTGACCAACCGAGTGTGGTCGGAATCAAATGTCACAATCAATTGTTTCATCCGCCGGCTATCGCAAGCACAGTGACACGAAGACATCTAGCCGTCACATATTGGGGACGGAGACAACGTGTTGGCTCTGGTACCAGCGCTTAAGGGGTCGATTGTGGGCATGCATCATTTTTTGTGAGAACCTGTCCGCCTTTGTTTGTGTTCCCCAGATAGAGCTTGGTGTTCAGCATTTGTGCGGTGAAGAGTGGCACTTGAGAATGCACAGCTTGCTGCGTGCCGGTGGGGAGGTGGCTTGCGGCACCTGGTTGTGATTAAGCGGCTATCTACTGCCTCTTGCGAAGTTGCGGGTGCTTGTGAGTGATGAATGTGATCGGGGCATGGGAAGAGCTGCGGTGGCATGGGGGTGGGCGGGTGACGGGCGAGGCCTCCGCGTCCAGCTTGCTTCAGGAGGAGCTGTTTACAATTTTTGGGGATCCGTGGAGATGCACGGCTGCACGTTCTCAGAAAATTACGTGGTGAGTGCGCTGACGGGGGGCGGCCGCTCTTGCTGAGCGCAAGGCCGAGCAGTGCTTGCAGTGAGGAGGCCCCTGGTTCGGCCCTGACGGATATCTAGCGAAACATATCTGAAGGCCAGAGACCTGGGATGCCCTGCCCGCGGTGATTGCATTGCTCACACCAGCATACAGGCCACGCATTCGGAACACATAAAGGGATGGGGAGCGCGAGGAAGTAGGGGTTTGCCAAAATGCCGTACTTGTGGTTGACCGACCGAGTGTGGTTGGCTGCAAATGTCACAATCAATTGTTTCATCCGCCGGCTATCACAAGCACAGTGACACGAAGACATCTGGCCGTCACATATTGGGGACGGAGACAACGTGTTGGCTCTGGTACCAGCATTTAAGGGGTCGATTGTGGGCATGCATCATTTTTGTGAGAGCCTGTCCGCCTTTGTTTGTGTTCCCCAGATAGAGCTTGGTGTTCAGCACTTGTGCGGTGTTAAAGAGTGGCACTTGAGAATGCACAGCTTGCTACTTGCCGGTGGGGAGGTGGCTTGCGGCACCTGGTTGTGATTAAGCGGCTATCTACTGCCTCTTGCGAAGTTGCGGGGTGCTTGTGAGTGATGAATGCGATCGGGGAATGGGAAGAGCTGCGGTGGCATGGGGGTGGGCGGGGACGGCGGTGAGGCCGGCACGTGCAGGATGCTAAATTTGGAACAGGAGGAGCTGTTGGCAGTATTGGGGGATCCGTTGAGATGCACAACTGCACGTTCTTGAGAAATTACGCGGTGAGTGCGCTGACGTGGGAGGACCGCTCTAGCTGAGCGCAAGGCCGAGCAGTGCTTGCAGTGAGGAGGCCCCTGGTTCGGCCCTGCAGAATATGTAGCGAAACGTATCTGAAGGCCAGAGACCTGGGATGCCCTGCCCGCAGTGATTGCATTGCTCACACCATACAGGCCACGCATTCGGAACACATAAAGGGGTGGGGAGCGCGAGGAGGGGCGGGGTTTGCCAAAATGCCGTACTTGTGGCTGACAGAATGTGGTTGGCTGCAAATGTCACAATCAATTGTTTCATCCGCCGGCTATCGCAAGCACAGTGACACGAAGACATCTAGCCGTCACATATTGGGGACGGAGACAACGTGTTGGCTCTGGTACCAGCATTTAAGGGGTCGATTGTGGGCATGCATCATTTTTGTGAGAACCTGTCCGCCTTTGTTTGTGTTCCCCAGATAGAGCTTGGTGTTCAGCATTTGTGCGGTGAAGAGTGGCACTTGAGAATGCACAGCTTGCTGCGTGCCGGTGGGGAGGTGGCTTGCGGCACCTGGTTGTGATTAAGCGGCTATCTACTGCCTCTTGCGAAGTTGCGGGTGCTTGTGAGTGATGAATGTGATCGGGGCACGGGAAGAGCTGCGGTGGCATGGGGCTGGGCGGGGGACGACGGAGGGGCCTCCACGTGCAGCTTGCTTTAGGAGGAGCTGTTTCCTGTGGTGAGGGATCCGTGGAGATGCACGGCTGCACCTTCTCAGAAAATCACGTGGTGAGTGCGCTGACGGGGGAGGGCCACTCTTGCTGAGCGCAAGGCCGAGCAGTGCTAGCAGTGAGGAGGTTTTTGGTTTAGCCCCGATGGATATCTAACAAAACACATCTGAAGGCCAGATACCTGGGATGCCCTGCCTGCGGTGATTGCATTGCTCACACCAGCATACAGGCCACGCATTCGGAACACATAAAGGGATGGGGAGCGCGAGGAGGGGCGGGGTTTGCCAAAATGCCGTACTTGTGGTTGACCGACCGAGTGTGGTTGGCTGCAAATGTCACAATCAATTGTTTCATCCGCCGGCTATCGCAAGCACAGTGACACGAAGACATCTAGCCGTCACATATTGGGGACGGAGACAACGTGTTGGCTCTGGTACCAGCATTTAAGGGGTCGATTGTGGGCATGCATCATTTTTGTGAGAACCTGTCCGCCTTTGTTTGTGTTCCCCAGATAGAGCTTGGTGTTCAGCATTTGTGCGGTGAAGAGTGGCACTTGAGAATGCACAGCTTGCTGCGTGCCGGTGGGGAGGTGGCTTGCGGCACCTGGTTGTGATTAAGCGGCTATCTACTGCCTCTTGCGAAGTTGCGGGTGCTTGTGAGTGATGAATGTGATCGGGGCATGGGAAGAGCTGCAGTGGCATGGGGGCGGGCGGGGGACGGCGGTGAGGCCTCCGCGTGCAGAATGATGCAGGAGGAGCTGCTTATATTGAAGTGTACGAAGGAGGGGGATCCGTTGAGATTCACAACTGCACGTTCTCAGGCAATCACGCGGTGCGCTGACGGGGGAGGGCCGCTTAGGATAATCAACTTCTACTAACTTCATATATCTAGTAGAAAGTGTACGAACACACACTCATACGCACACACACTGTTGATTGATTTAAACTGATAATGAAGTTTGTTCGTTACACACAGTGCTTATATCACATAGCACTGTTCAAGTGCTCACTGTTACTCAGTCATAGCTACTTCTATACTCGTACTAGTACTCTTGTGTTCTTGTGACAGATACTGTATCCATTTTGAATTGATCTTCTGTCTCTTGTAATCTCATTGTCATCATTGTTCTGTTCACCTTTACACATAGTACTGTACTCTGTCATACTGTCATACTGTCATATTGTCATACTGTCATACAGTCATTGAATTTGTCTTTTGAGCTCTCTGTCTTTAACACTGTCTCAGAGTCCACAGTTTTCCTACTCCTCCTTACTCATGCTCTTCGAAAATATCTCAATACCACAGCACTGAGTACCTGAAAACGGTCCAAAGCTAGACTTTTGGTAAAGAAGTCTGCCAAATTTTCCTTCGTAGGCACTTTTGCAATAACAACTCTACCCAGCTCTACCAACTTTGCCACATATCGATTCCTCACTGCCACATGACGTGTCGCTGCATTGTTCAGAACATTTTCTGCCTGTGCCACCGAAGCATGATTATCTCCATGAATTGTCACAGGTTGCTTGACAGGCGAAAATTCAGACAGCAGATTTACAACATACTCTACGTCCCGTGCACATTCCGACAGCGCTATCAGTTCTGCCTCTGCTGTGCTAACTGCAACTGTCTTCTGCAACTTAGACGAATACATGACAGTGCTTCCATTCAGTCGCACCAATGAACCTGTAACAGAGCGCCTGGTCACTTTATCTGCAGCATGGTCCGCGTCTGTATAAGCTGTCACTATCAACTCAGCAGTCAGTGAAGCTGGCGAACTGCACTGCAAAGTCAAACAAACATGAACAGTTCCCTTCAAATATCTCAGCACACGTTTCAAATGCTGCCAATGCTCCTGCCCATAGCAGTGAGAGAACCTGGCCAAATAACAGACTGCTGTCAGAATATCAGGCCGTGAGCAACGTGCCAGCCACATCAGTTCCATCACCAGGTTGACATAAGGAAGCTTCTCCAACTTCTCCTCCGAGTCCACTGGCAACAAAGACAGTCTGGGCTCCATAGGTGTCATACACGGATTGCAGTCCTGCATAGAATACCTCTCCAGCATACGCTGTATCAGCCCAACCTGACTGATTTGGCACTCCCTGACAAGACCATAGTCACTGAAAGTCAAACTCATGCCCAGCAACTCCACCAACGGGCCCTTGTCCTTACTCGGATACTTCTCACTGAATGCTTTGAAGAATTCCACCTTCCACTCCACTGATGAAGTGAACACAGTGTAGTCGTCCACGTGTACGTACACAAAAACCACCAGTGTACCAAGCTGCCAGATGTAAAAGAGACACGGGTCAATGTTGGACACCCGAAGCCTGCTGTCATAAGCCAGCAGAAAGTTCTTGCTCGTCTTGTACCAGATGCGCGGTGCCTGTTTCAAGCCATACACACTCTTCTGCAACATTCCATACAGTACTCCCCGTACTGTCCGTGCATTAGGCCAGCTGACATACATAGGAGTGTACACGTCCAGCTCTCCATTCAAAAAGCAGGTGATGACGTCCAGAGCAAACACCAATAGTCCCAACACCAAACTGAGCTTAATAAGAATTCTCAACGTTGACAACTGTGTACACGGAGCATACACGTCCTCATAGTGCACCCCATGCTGCTGACCATTACCACACACCACCCATCTGGTCTTCCTCTCAGTCACCTCTCCAGCAGAGTCCAGCTTCGCTTTGTACACAGCCGTCATGCGCATTACCTTCTCACCAGCAGGTACCGACTCCACCGGCGCGATTGCCTTCTTCACGTCAATAAGAGCGCACTCCTCCTTGTGATCTGACTCCTGCCACTGCACTGCGTCAGGTCCCTTCAACAACTGAACCCATCCTTTCGGCTCGGTCACTCCAACTGGCAACCCCGTCAATTTCTCCTCACGAGCTGCCAAAGCAACATGACGATTCTCAAACCTCACTCGAGCCTCACACACATCAACTGCCGAGCCACTCACTCCAGCATGACGTTCCAATATCACCTGATACGGCAACACGTGATCCTCTCGTGCCGTAGCACACACCACTGCTGCCTCCCATTCACCTCCTCCTGACTGCTGCAACTCCACCTTCTCAAACAAAGGATAGAATGAGTTCACTGTCAACTTCACATGAAACTCAAACAACAGCTCAAGATGCTCCACCCGTGCTTCCAGAAACACACTCACCGGTGTCCAAAATGTTCTTCCACCAGCACTTTTCAACTTCACTACACCAGTGAACTCATCACCCTTTGGCTCCACGTAGGCACGCAGTTCCAGTATCACTGTCGCTGTACCCCCAAACGCTGTAACGAAGTTTCCATCCAGAGCCTCGCAGTCGTACAACGATCTCAACGGTGTCAGCATAGAGGGATCCCAGGACATCACCAGCTTTCCATACTGATCAACGCGCTCGTCGAACCGGACCATACCACTTCTGACCACCTTCTCCTTGTCCTGGCTGTACAGCAGATAAGCCGTAGATCTCTCTTCGTGTCCCACGTAGATCAAAGGAGTAGCCCGATCAGCCAGTTTGGAACGCAGGCTCGCGTCGATGAAAGCGTACGCACGACAACCAAACACTCGTAGCACAGACAGATCGTACTTCTGGTTCAGCACCTGCAAGCTGGACTGCATACCCAGCCCAGCCTTGCAAAGTCGATTGATAAGATACACAGCGTGCCTCATAGCCAAAGGCCACATAGTCGCGGGCAAACCAGCAGTCGCCAACATAGCCCTCGCCTTCGTCTGCAGAAACTTGTTCATGGTCTCCGCCCTGGCATTGTTCTCGTGCAAGTACGGTGACGTTGTCCTCTGCACAATAGCATTGTCCTCACAGTACTTCTTGGTCTTTCCAGACACGATGGTAGAGTCATTGTCAGAGTGCAACACCAGCACGTCCAAGTCGTACACCACCTGCTCAACACGAGTCTCCTCCTCAAGGAACACTCGCCCAGTCGCCCTCACCATTTTGCGATAGTCCTCCAGAGCGTCCACATACTCCAGCTTCTGTTTCCAGACATAGAAGTGACACACGTCAGAAAAGTCATCCACGTGAATAGTGTACCCACGATAACCTTTTGTAGATGTCACGAACGGTCCGCCATGGTCAGTGAACGTCAGCTGCCCCATCTTGACAGACACCTCCCTCTTGTCCACCACCTTCCGTACAGACTTCGGGACCCTTCCCCTATCTGTCGTCTGTGATGGCCTCTTCGGCGCCGCCACCTGGCACGCCATACAGTTCACCGAACAGCTCAGTACATTGCTGTTCCTCAATTCCTCAGAGTTGACCCCAAGGTCCAACCCCTGAAGGTCCATGACCTCCACATACTTGTCACAAGCATGACCAAGCCTGAGATGTGCAACAACCTTCACGTCCACCCTCGGGACCACATACTGATCAAGATACAGCACAACCACTGGCCACGGAGTCCCCTGGATAAAAACACGACCAGGCTCGGACTCCTCCAGCTCAGACACGTTATAGCACTGATCCGTTCTCGCTGAGAATATCACGCTGCCCTTCGAGTATACGTGCAACTCCTCGAACCTCGTCGTCAAACTCCACCACGCAGCATTTGGCTTGTACGGCACCACAAGCATAAACTTCGTGTTCACGGGGTCCTTAGGAAAGTCCATGAGTATCTTGGTCAGCAGTCTCTCAATGAACATATCGTCGTACGGTGGATTACCCCAGAAGCTGCGTCCCGTCAGACAATGAAGAAACACCGAGTTCACCAACGAGTAGTACTCGCTCACCTGCCGATTGTGCTCGTCAGCACACATATCCAGATGAAAGGGCCCCTTCTCAATGTTCCACCTCTGGAACTCGGTGAACTTCCAGTTGCATTTGTCCCTCACCGGACTACTCTTCTTCTTGCCGCACTCCACCCCCGGCAGCGCCGCCTCCTGTACGACAACCTCAGTTAAAACATACACGTTCCCCTTTCTACAGACGTCGTACTCGCACAGATTCTTCTTGTCCTTCAGCACACGGTCCCCAAACTGTGCATACAAACCGTACTTGTCCTCCAGGCTCACCGCGGACACCAGATTGAAGGGGGACTCAGGCACATACTGCGCCTCTACCAACAGCACGTCAGCCTTCTTCGTCACCCGATTCCACAAGGTAATATACCCACGGCCTCCCCCACGAGACGTCGTCACCTCTCCAGCCATGCCCTTGAACGCCACCGCTGATGACGCGTTCACCTGAGCGCCCTCAAACATAGACAGGTCATTAAAAATAGACCTCGTGGCCATGCTATCAAAATACAGCTCTCTCTCAGAGTCCACCACAGTTGCTGCACACAGGTCTTCCTCATGCACCAAGTCCTCATAGTACTCCTTCTGCACTAGTGCGTCATTCTCCTTGTCTCTGTCGTACACACCGTACACCCAGGTGTCCTCCAATACCTCACCAGTGTATACCACCTTCTGGTTTGCCACTGTAGCGACCACCGGACAGGCGACATGAACTTCTTCATGATTCTCCAAGCTCCACAGCTCCTCCGCAGAAACTTCCGTACGACGCGGCCTCGCTGAACTCGATGAAGGTCCATTCTCCACCGTCGCTGCTACCGCGTCAGGTGACTTCTTCGCCGCGATTTTCTTCAACCTCCGCGCATAGTTCTCACGAACCCCTTTCTCCTTAGCAGGATTGAGCTTGATGAACTCCTCCATACCTGCCGGGTTGCTTATCCAGCACTTTTCTGCAGAATGTACACCAGAGCACGTAGGACATATCAATTTCTTCCCGTCATTGAACCTCTTCTCCTCGCTCTGCCTCCTTCTGTCCGCAACCAGTGCTCTTGCCACTGCAACAGCCTCCTCGTCCACAGTAGCTCCCACAATACTCGATGAGTGAACCGCCGATTGCTGTACGACATTCACATAGAAATACTCAGACCTCTGCATAAGCATATCAAACGAAGGACGTCGTTCCTTACTGATATCCGCAACCACCTGCGAATACTCCATAGGCATAGCCGCAACAGCCAGAGCAGTCACCAGCACCTCCACAGTTGTCGGGTCAAGCTTCGCACCCCCATAGTTGGCCACTGAGCACATAACGTCACCAAAATATCCCAACTGCTTCACCGGGTCCTCATTGGCGTTCACTGACAGCTTGCATAGCTTCTTCATTGAGCCCGCGAGTTGACCAAACAGCTGCGGCTCCACTTTACACTTCAGTTTCCTGAACGCCTTCAACCCGTCGTTCCCACAGCGTCGTACAACGTCAAAGGCGTCCCCAGCTGTCACCTGCTTCAAAATAGCTGACAAAATTGTACTGGCCATACTCGCAGAACCTGGCACAGTAACAAAACTGCCGTTGTCGTCCAAGACCTCTTCAAAAACGTCCTCGTCCTTGTCTGTAACGCAGGCTTCTCCTCTGCAGCTGTGTTGCCATATCCTTTCGATTTAGGCATAAACACGTTCAGTCCTTTGATATCTGCAATATCTGACACGTGATAGTCGCACACCAGTTCTAGCAGCTCAGGATAAAACGTGACTGCTGACTCTAACTGTGTCTTAAATTGTACCCAGGACTCATACTGATTCCTCTCTGTACCCGTGTACTTCGTCGTACCCAACTACTTCACAACGCACTGAACTGTCTTCTGTGCGTTGGCAGTGCTCATTGCACTCGACGCAGCTTCTTCATTCTCTGTCGATTTCCCAGACTCCTTCTTCTCTGAAATCAAAGCCTGAATTGTCGCTTCCATTGATTTCATAAAACTAGCCTGCTGCTCTACCAATTCCTGAAGCTGCGATTCCCTCGTAGGATACTTTACGTCCGCCATGACGGCTGTATCTACACTATCAGACCTATATCAGGCCCATAACCTAGGATAATCAACTTCTACTAACTTCATATATCTAGTAGAAAGTGTACGAACACACACTCATACGCACACACACTGTTGATTGATTTAAACTGATAATGATGTTTGTTCGTTACACACAGTGCTTATATCACATAGCACTGTTCAAGTGCTCACTGTTACTCAGTCATAGCTACTTCTATACTCGTACTAGTACTCTTGTGTTCTTGTGACAGATACTGTATCCATTTTGAATTGATCTTCTGTCTCTTGTAATCTCATTGTCATCATTGTTCTGTTCACCTTTACACATAGTACTGTACTCTGTCATACTGTCATACTGTCATACAGTCATACAGTCATTGAATTTGTCTTTTGAGCTCTCTGTCTTTAACACTGTCTCAGAGTCCACAGTTTTCCTAGCAGGCGCTTGATTTGACATGCAAGCTAACGGTGACATTAGACCAAAGCCGCGTGTCGCTGGTAGTAGCAGGCGTTGATTTGACATGCAAGCTAACGGGGTGACATTAGATCAAAGCCGCGTCGCTGGCAGTAGCAGGCGCTTGTTTTGACATGTGCTTAACGGTGACAGATAGACCAAAGCCGCGTGGTGGCTGGTGTGTAGCAGGCGCTGCTTGGACATGCAAGCTTTAACAAGAGACATTAGACCAAAGCCGCTACGCACAAGCAGGTGCAGCAGGCGCTTGATTTGGCATGCAAGCTAACGGCAGATATGACTAGGACCAAAGTCAAAGGTCACTGGCAGTAGCAGGCGCTTGATTGACATGCAAGCAACGGGTATTAGACCAGAGCCACGTGTCACAGGCAGCAGGCGCTTGTTTTGACATGCAAGCTAACGGTGACATTAGACCAGTTAATGGTCGCTGGGTGTGTGGGGCAGGGCGCTGATTTGGTATGCAAGCTAACGGTGACATTAGACCAAATGCCGTGTCACAGTAGCAGGCGCTTTGATTTGACATGCAAGCCAACGGTGACATTAGACCAGAGCCGTTGCCGTTGGCAGTAGCTGGCGCTGATTTGGCATGCAAGCTAACGGGTATTAGACCAGAGCCGCGTCACAGCAGTAGCAGGCTGATTTGGCATGCGTTAACGGTGACATTAGACCAAAGCCGCGTCTGGCAGTAGCAGGCGCCAGATTGACATGGTTAACGTGACATTAGACCAAAGCCGCGCGTCGTTGGCAGTAGCAGGCGCTTGATTTGACATGCAAGCTAACGGTGACATTAGACGCATCATCTGGTGGGTCTGGGCGGCCACTCAGGTCGGGAGAGTGGTGCTGGAGCACTCGGTGGTGCAAAACAACACAGTCCAGGGCTCTGATGCTCGCGGCGGGGCGATGCTTCTGGAGACAAACTTGCGATCTGTCCTGCACATCATCGCCAGTAACCTCACGCTCAATCAGGTGCTCCCCTCAACCCGAGCATGAAGGCTGCAAGCAGCCGCGCTCGGCGCAAGATGTTGCAGTGGTTGGGAATCCGGACGAGGACTCACCGGGGGCCGCTGAAGCACAGGTGGTCGGGCGAGGAGGAGGGCTCATATCTGCAAATGTACACGAGCGAGGGGGTGGGAGTGTACCGCGCTCTCCGTGGCTGCGGGGCGGCCGTCGCTGTTGTGGGTGATGACTCCGCTGAGCCCCGGGCCTCGGACGATCCGTTTATGGTGACCGCAGTCATCGACGGCTGCTACATGAGCGAGAATACCGTGAATCAGGATGGTGGGGCCTTGGCGGCAGTTGGGTCCACCGAGCTGCAGCTGATTGGACTCATCGCCAGCCAGAACCAGGCGGAGGCCCATGCAGGTGCGATGGGGGCGTCACGAGCTGCTGTCAGGTTCTAGCTATGAAGCAGTCGAGCGGGCCCTCTCTTCGGCCGGCAGAAAGTATATCTTCGAGACCTGCCCGCGGAACAGGCAAACACAGATTTCCCCTTCTCCCAGAGGCCAGTGGATGCGGAGGCACCAGTCGCAGCCGTGACATGAGCGTATGCAGCAAAAGAAGGGGTCGGAGGGGGCGCTGCTGAGACATGAGCGTACATGAGCGTATGCAGCAAAAGAAGGGGTCGGGAGGGGCGCTGCTGGTGACATTAGCGTATGCAGCAAAAGAAGGGGTTGAGGGTGCGCTGCTGTGACATGAGCGATGCAGCAAGAGAAGGGGTCGGAGGGGGCGCTGCTGGGCATGAGCGCATGCAGGCAAAAGAAGGGGTCGTGAGGGCGCTGCTGTGACATGAGCTGAGGCAAAAGAAGGGGTCGGAGGGGGCGGTGCTGTGCTGCAGGCGTGTTGTTCCTGGCGGAGGGGGCGAGCGCGCACATCTCGGGGGGGTCGGTTTTGGAGGGGAATCGGGCAGAGGTCGGGGGCGGTGTCTCCCTCGCGATGGGGGCGCAGCTGAGCATGCAGGACAGCACTCTGCAGGGGAACTCCGCGTGGAACCTCGGAGGCGCTCTGTACACCGTAGAGCCGGCAGCCAGCACCTCCCTCAGCAACCTCTCTTTCGTTCAGAACCTGGCCCCCAATATGGACTCCGTGTTCTGGGCGCAGGCCCGTCCGGCGTGCGCAAACTGCAGGTCTGCGCGCAGCCCTCGGAAGAAAAGCTGAGGGAAACGGCAGCGAATGTTCTGGTCGCGATGCAATGGGGCAAAGGGGGGCAAAATCGAAGAGCCGTCTAATGCTTTTAGATTGGGAATATCGGAAGGTCCAAATGTGTTCCCGTGAGCCGTCGAGTGTAGATATGTCTTGTGATTTGATATCTGGAATCGTACACGAACGGTCAGTGTCGGAGGTTCGGCACTTTTGAGACTGAACGGCCCAGTTTAGGGCGGCTCTACGGTGCACCGTCCCGCGGCGGCAGCTCTCCCACTGTTCTCCCACTGTTGGCGCTATTGCGGCCTTTGCAGGGAAGATGCACTTCCTACGTGGCGGTGAGGGGCGCGGGGAGGGGGTGCGGTACATAGCTTTGTGACGAGCTTGTTTGAGACCGGGTCTCAGTGCAGCGGACTGGAACTTGACGATTTGAGTCCTGCCACATCAGCTGGCATCAACGTTCACGATGGCTCGCTCAACATCTCCACCATCGAGGTCAACGATTGCCATCCCCCATTGTGCCCATCGCATATATCGAGTCTCCCCTTTGGCAAATGGTCCAGCACAGAGTTGGCTAAAACGCTTGTTCCTGCTAGAGATGCAAGTTATCAAAATAGCAAATAGCAAACCAATATAGCCCTCGCCCTCCAGGGCCGCCATCTCAATCTCCTTCTCTCAGCTGTTCCCACCATTTTTCAAGGGTCGCCAGATTCTATCCACATCCTGTTTGCGCTTTTCGAGTTCCTGGAAGAAAAAAAATGGATTGGATACCGGAAAAAACCTTTGGATGAACTCTTGGAATTCTGTCGCTAGCTGGAGAATGCAAGTCGAAGCAACGAGCGTTTAGCCACGACAGGGAACAGATCCCTGCCGAATCCGCAGATGTGCGAAAGATCTCGATGCCCCCTTGGTAAAAAGAGCCCGTGGATGTGACCCACGAGACGGGTAAACCACAGTGCAACCCGTCCACGGCATCCCCGAGACTGATTTGGCCGATGCCCCTGGACTAGCTTGATGAGAATCGCTGGGCGATGCTAACGGGATGCCACGAAAGTCGAGCCATTGATATTTATAAAGTGGAGCCGTTTCACTCAGTTATGTACTGAAACACCCTAGGACATTTCGGTGACCCTAATGCTACTTGCGATAGTCAGATATCTTTTGAGGTTGACTCGAAAAGAGCTCTCAATGCTCGACGTGACTTGAGCTAGACATCGACCAGGCATTGACTGGCACAATCTCGTCCTCCGTGCGCCTCCAGTTGTCTGATATTAAAATAGTGTCCTTTGCGGAGGTGGTGCAGGTCGTCAGTGGAGATGACATGCAGCTATGGGTCGGGATCTACGACACCGAGCTGCGCCACATCTGCGAGGTGGACAACCTCACAGTATACTGGGACTGGAGAAGCAACGCCACGGAGGCATTACTGGCGGGGACGACCTCACAGGAATATTCTGAGGGCCATGCCGACTTCTCGGAGCTTGCCATCATCGGCCTCGTGGGCCAGAGCTACGACCTCGTGCTGACCACCTCCGACTCCTCCATACCACCTCTCGGCCTGCGAGTTGCCATTGCTCCCTGCCGGTCAGCCTCCCGCCGGAGCCCTCCCCGCTTCTAGAATTCTGCCCATCGATCAGGCGGCGCCTGTAGTCGGCAGCGTCCAGGAAGGTTCGGCACGATAGAACCTCTGGGTGCACTGAAACCATCTCCCGGCTCACGTGCTGCGAGGAGGCTCCGTGCTGGCGATGGCGTGGACAGGGATGGCCAAGAGTACGACGGCCAGTCAATATGCAGGTCCTGCCCACCGAACGAGATCAAGTTTGACAACGTCAGCACTAGGTTGGTTGCCAGCCGCATTCCCTCATTATATACAACACCCCGGGGGAAGGGGGGGATGGAGGGTGTAAATGATGTCCCTTCGAGTTGAGATGGTTATGGAATCATCCGCAGGCAAAAATAGGACACCAGGACGAGAATTATCTCGCACGAGGAGAGGTGGCGACTTGCCGAGTTGGGTGGCGCCATTAAGTGCGCCCACCACGGTGATCTGAAAGCGCTTTCTCACCTACCCCCCTCCCTACCCCCTCACCTTCATCCTCTCCCCTGCTTGTGTGGTGGGCAGCTGCACGCGTCATGCGAGGGGCATGAGGCCGAGATCAGTGCCGCGGGAAAACCAGTACACTGTGGCAGAGGGCTACTGGCTGAGCCCGAGCATAGAGAAGTGCGCCACGGAGTCTGTGGTGGCCGGCGACGTGGCGAAGTGCTTCCTGGAGAAGGTGTACCAGTGCGACTACGCCGGGGCGTGCTCCGGGGTGCCGAGGGAAACGGAGGGACTCTCCGGAGTGCTCTCCCTCACTCAGTGTTCCGAGGGCTACGACCATGATGTCGTGTTGTGCGGCGCCTGCGAAATTGGGTGCGCCGCTGGGGAGCCCCTCACCACCCTCTGCAGTAGCCACCCATTGTTCACCCATGCATTCACTCATTTACCCACCCACACACCCGCATACCCGCACACCCGCATACCCGCACAGCTGCAAACCCGCACACCCGCATACCCGCATTTATTTTCAGAGCAGGAGCGCCCTTCAAACATGCCGCACGTTGTCCTGACAGAAGATCGGCTGCGGTAAGCTTGGCGGATATATAGTGCAACCCTATTTAGAAGGAGGGGGGCGAACGACCAAGGCGACACAGTGGAGTCGTCGGCTCGGGGGCTATAATGCAAAGTGGGTGAAAGAGCGAGGGATGGAGGGTGAATGGGGTGGGGATGACGTGGCTGCCAGGTATGAAATGCAATTGGACCGGTCCTGTGCCATATGCCCGGAGCGCAAATTGATGACCTATTTTCAGGCACCATCTCGCCCCCCTTTCCTCACCTTCAGCCCCTCCCCGCATACACACCTTCTGCCCACCTTCTGCCCCTACCCGCACACAGCCTCTTCCCCTCCACGCACACACCTTCTGCCCACCTTCTGCCCCTACACGCAAACAGCCTCTTCCCCTCCCCCGCACACACCTTCTGCCCACCTTCTGCCCTCTCACACGCAAACAGCCTCTTCCCTCCCCCGCACACACCTTCTGCCCACCTTCTGCCCCTACCCGCAACAGCCTCTTCCCTCCCCGCACACACCTTCTGCCCACCTTCTGCCCCTCCCCCACACCACCTCTTCCCCGCCCCGCATACAGCCTTGATTGATCATAGGCCAATAAGGCAAACGTGACAGATATCGTAATGCGCTTTCAAATCCACTCAGCCTGATAGCCTCTGCTTGGAGATCTCGTTCAGGCACTGGGCACCGTGGTCGGTATTCCGCTCTTCTTATTTGGTTGCTACCTGCTGTGGAAACGCGTGGAGGTGGCCGTCTTGAGTAAGCTAGCGGTGCGCACAACCGTGGACGGCCTTCTTTTGGATCTTGTACCCATTCCCTTGCCTCCGACTTCGACCGTGTACTTCCTCTCGTAGGCATCTCATCCTTTAGGAATATGAGCACGTCGAGGCTTGATGTGTACTCGCTGGGTATGCTTGTTTGCTGCGGTGTCCCTCCTGCTCGGTGATTGGCTGCACATTATAAATCCCAAGGGGTGCCGGCGAGGCAGGCGGATGGAAGTAGCGACGTGGCTACGATAGCGGCTAGGAGTAATAAGACTAACAACGCTCTTTCACTCTTCTTCGGCTACATGCAGGTGCGAGACACCTCGTACCGAGGGGTATGGAATCACCGGGTGTTAAGCCGCAACCATGACTTTTGATTACACTTTCGGTATTAAAGATGCATCAATGACAAACTAATGGAGGGCTGGGGGAGGCGGTATCGCAGGTGCTTGGACAGCTAACGCTGATATTTAAGAGAGACGTGATGCCGGAGCCATTTCTAGAGATGCTGGAGGAGATGACGTTTATCAACGTAGACTTCTTGGATTGGATGAGTCTTCGGTGTGTGTACTACACTATCCCCGGGAGCGAGAACAACGACATCGGCGGGTTTCCTTGGATGCTCACCTTCTATGCGGTCTCCCCTCTCCTCATCGCGACTCCTGTCATCCGTGCGTTCTCCCCCCCCGCAACGTGGCCTGCCTGCGGTACCCCCTTGACCGACAGTGTGTGCGTGATGTGACGAGCCTAGAGGCGACGGCAAGACTTGTTGGATGGAGTGCCCTCGCAAGAAAGAGAATTTCCTTGTAGCAACGGGGCGGCGCGGTGAGGGCTGCGGGCTGAGGGGGTGGCACAGTGATGTGGCGGAAGGGGCACTTCTCATATTTAACGGCACTGGAGACCGAGATTCAGCGCGCAGAGACCGTGCACCAAAATCGGCGAGAGACTCGCCGCCAGAGCCAGCTCCAGGCCATCCTCGAAGCGGCAAAGCAAAGTGACAATCGGGCGCCGTCTGCGGTTAGAACCTCATCCACTCTGCCCGGCCTCGATGTAGTCTCCTCACTCGAGTTATTCAGGAGCACAAATGCGACAAGTGAGATGCTTACTAGGTGCTATAAACATGCAGTTCTGTCTCGACAACTTCTGGAGTACTTTCCTCAATGATGCAAGTCTCTACCCATTCCTTTGCCTCTCTTCACTTATTTTTACCATTGGCACAGTGAGCGTCTCTCCGAAATTGTCAGGTGTTGGGCAATTGCTTGGAAGTTTCTAAGATTTTGCTGGTTGCCTCCACGGTTGGCCTGTCTGTGTGCTTCTCCAAAGCCGTTGCCCCCTCTACGGAGTGCTCTCTCTCTCTCTCTCTCTCTCTCTCTCTCTCTCTCTCTGAGCAAGCGGCTTACTCCGTGCAAAGCCTCTCTCCCATGTCCCTGTTCTCGGTTGGGCTCTCCTTACAGATTTCATGCAGGGTAGAGGGGCTAATTCTCTACCATCTCATCTCTCTCTCTCTCTCCCCCTCTCAAAGTCTCTACTCACGGCAACTGCTCTTCTCTCCGTGGCCTCCTTCTTTGCCGCCACTCAGCCATTGCTGCCTCTTCTGCGCCCCTTGCCCCCCCACCCCGGCCCCGTTATATCTCATCTTACTTCAGCCTGCTCCGCCGTTCTCCCTCTCCCATATCGCATGTTTGCTGTGCATCATGGCGTACTACCCGGCACGCCATTCGGTATGCGTGCGATTTGCCTGCAGCCTTTTCCCTCACGGATGAACATGATGACCTTGATGCATGACACCTCAGGCCACGACCTACAGCGATATTTCCTGTGAGACGGGTTGTTGAGAGATAACGAGGTGTAATAGTAGATATGCAGAGATGACCTTGATGTATGACACCTCAGGCCACGACCTACAACAATATTTCCTGTGAGACGGGTTGTTAAGAGATAACAAGGTGTAATAGTAGATATACAGAGATGGCTTATATACTTGGGAGCGACCAATCGGATTGTTTGGGGTTCGGGGTAAGTATGTGTTACAAGTTACGGACGAGTGATACATGCCATGACAATGCACTATGGTCGGTGGCAGGCGAGACCTACAAGTTGGGGTCGCCGGGAGCATAAGTGTCTTGGGCACCGGTCAGGAGAACGGCCGTCTTGACAGCCGGTTGTGAGGGCAGCGGCTTTGCATAGGAGAGGGCAGTGCGTGGGGATGGCAATGGTCAAATGTTGCCAGGTGCGGGGTGTGCAGGGCGAAGCGGAAGAGGAAGACGAGAGCGCCGAGGAGAAGGAGATGCATCAGGAGTTGGTGAAAGCGCGTGAGAAGAAGGAGATGCACGTGCAGAAGATGTCGTTGATGCTGACCCTCATCACCTTTCTGCTCGTATTTATTCACCCGAGCGTCAGCACCTACATGATCCAAGTACGACCCGCGCCTCCGCAGTAGGGAAATGTAGCAGTGGCACTGGGTGACCTCAAGCATTTCCAAAGAACCCCCCCCCCCCCGCCCCTAGGCATGCCTTACACTCGGACCTCGAGCACCTCCAACACCCCCTGCCCCCAGGAGGCGCTCTCACATGTAATCTTTGGCAGCTCCTGGTGGTGCCACGCCATGAGGAAGTGTTGCATCTCAAGCCTGTCTCCCGAGGGGGATCGATGGGGTGGACTGAGGGGTGCTATGGGGTGCTGACGGGTTTGCAGGTATTTCGGTGTCAGCACTTCGCATATCAGGAGATCTCTCAGTACTGGTAGGTTGACCCAACACCTTTGGCTTACTCCTCTTGCCGAACTGCGGACACTGCTTTTTGTTGGTGACAATACTACGGCGCGGATACTACGGAGAAACATGATACCCCTTCGTTGCCCTGACCGGGGAACACGTGTACCCTCGGTGAGCTCTGAACCCTAAACCTGAAACTCGGAGGGGGGGGTAGGGGGATGAGTGAGAGGGGTGAGGGGTGAGGAGAGACGCAGGCTCTATCTGGACCGGCGGGTGGAATGCTTTACACCTCGGTGGGCGAGCATGGCATGTGTCTCCTGCACGGTGCTCCTGACGTACATTGCAGGCTTCCCCCTCTTGCTGATGTACCTCCTGCTGGGAGCTAACAATCTCAAGAAGGTCTCTATCCCCGAGACTGGCCGGCAGATCTGGTGAGCACGCTTGAAGTGTCGGCTACAAGCAACCCATCCAACAGCCCCAGTGTCCTGAATCCTGCGAACCACTTGGTGACATTGTGCCACACTGCCTGAGTGCGTCACATGTTTGGATCAGTACCTCACTGCCTGAGCGCGTCAACACAACTCCCCCCCCAACCCCGCCGCATGACTTGGAGGCACACATTTCGCCACTTCTATCACCACATCCGATCGCACGACGTGGAAGCACATCCTCTTAACCCCCACGTCTTCTTGAGCTGCACAGTCAGCATTGCCTTGCCGTGGGGCAAGTCTTCGGCCGACCATAAAGCTATGCAGCAAGAAGCGGCTTACCGCGGCCTCAGCTCCCAGCTCACAGGGAAAGGGAACGGGAGGAGAGGGAGGATGGAGGGGCTCAGGGTACACACCAGCAACCTGGTAAAATCTGCGGGGAAATGGAAAGTGGGTGAGATGGATCTGACGATGCGCCCGCAGCTGATGACTGCCGCCACTAGAACCATTCGCCACTCCATTCACACGGCTGCCTGGAGGAAGCCCGCACCGATGGATGAGAATTGGATCGGTGTAGAGCCGCTTTTCAGGCCGCATACTGCCGGTGAGCTGTGCAATCCGTTCCTGTTCAACATCCTCCCTCCCGCCCTCCTTCCTCCCCGCTCATACCTCTCCCTACCCCTCTCACCCCCACCTCCCCACCTTCCCCCATCCTCTTCCCTTACACCCTCCTCTCTATTCCCTTTCACCCCCTTCACCCCTCCTCCCTCTTTCCTCCTTCCCGTCTGCCCCTTCACCCCCTCCCCTCCCCCTTCCCTTCACCACCCTCCCTTACCCCCCTTCACCCTTCCTTCCTCCTCCTCCCTTAACCCCTTCTCTTGGTCAGTTCAGATGAGAAAGGTGGAGGGGAATCACAGTGTGGACATGGTAGACATTGAGAGCAAGCTGGACGACCCCGCATCCGCATGCTCATGGGCTCCTTCTATATTGACTTCCGTCGCCCATACTTCTACTGGAACACCTACGAGATCTTCCGCAAGTGCGTCACTGAACCTTTTTTTTCCGCTCCCCCCATCACCCCTGCCACCTTGCTCCAACCCTTGCTATGCCCACGTTGTCCTTGCGTCCTCCGCTAGACCCCCTCCGCCCGTCATTATCTCGCGGTCCCGTCGGTGGCACATCTTCTCCATGACATCCCCAGGCTAGCTCTTGGGGTCTCTCTCTGGCCTGCTTCCCCACTCCGTGCACTTATCGACTACGTGCACCTTGAAGGCCACGGTATTGGGGCTCCTTGCTCCACGTCTTTGCCTTGATTTATAACACCGCTGCAGACTGCGTGCGATACATCTGAGCCACCCTCGGAGATGTGAGCAACTCCCAGCTCTAGGCAGGGCCAGCGCGGGCGGCAGGAATGCAAGGAGGGGGGACGGGGGGGGGAGGCAAGCGTTCAGGCTAATGCAGACGAGTGCGGTGATTTTTATCCAGCTGATGCATCCATGGGTGGACAAGGACTACGACCTTTTCTTTGCAATGATAGTGGCTGTCATCGCGCTGGCCGTACACGGATTTTGCCAGGTGACCCCCCACACTCCACGCACTCCGGCCTCTCAAATCTATTTAGGGCGGCATGCGCCGCTCAGAGGGACATGCGATTGGCGGGAGAAGAAAGAACCAATAGACAGTCGGGTTGAGGACTACGAGTCTGGCATTCAATCGTGTGAACTCCACTCGATTGCGTGCAGACGGCGCATGAAAGAATCCGATGAAGTGGCGTGGCGGCATGATGTGGGGATTTGGCGGGGCGGTCATGAGGGCGCAGCCGTATGTTCACCCGGATGACAACTTTGTGCAGCTGCTGATCCTCTGCAATCAGTGTCTCATAGTTTTGTGCTTCATTATGGTACGGTACCTCACCAGCGACAGCGCATCCTACACTACCGGCGTGATCCTCATCGTCATCCAGTCCCTCATGTGCGTTGTCATCGTGTACTACGTCGCGGCCAATATGTTTCATGTTCACAAGGTTCGGCCCCACGACGCGCGCCCACGCTCTCTGCTGCGGCGCTTAACCCGCTTCACTTCCCCGGCATTCGCTCCCGAGGGGGCATCCGCGTAGCCTTCATGTTCATCCAACTTTATGGCGTATAGGGCTTTGCTTTGCAAGGTTGGAAGCTGCGTTGGATAAGCCCGTGTGGGCAGGCCGTGTGGGTCACTCAGAGTGGCACCCTGTAACATGCCGTATGTCCCTAAATTTGTCTCGGGTGTGGACACGTAGGTAGGCAGGTGTCATGGGCCACGTAGGATGACATAGTTTCGCATGGCTATATGAATGTCCCCGGTGTCATGTTTGACGGTCGGAGTGCAAGGGCGGTGCGGCATGCATCGAGGAAATCGGCTCACGAATTAATGAGTGGCGTGTCCCGGGTGTCATGTTTGACGGTCGGAGTGCGAGGGCGGTGCGGCAT
>LGRX02001707.1:0-13515 GCA_001247695.2 Cymbomonas tetramitiformis | reverse complement strand
CGGGTGTCATGTTTGACGGTCGGAGTGCAAGGGCGGTGCGGCATGCATCGAGGAAATCGGCTTACGAATCAATGAGTGGCGTGTCCCGGGTGTTGAGTGCATGCGCCGTTTTTCGCGGCTGAGGTTTGACTGGAATTGGAGATCAGTTGCCACAAGATAGTAAACTGATGTAAAAGAGCAAAAGATAGATTTGGTGACCTGGAGGGGGGAGCCACAGGATACCGTTGTCCTCGTGGTGCATGTTGCCTCTGACAGTTTCAGAAAGAAACTAAGGTCGTCAAGTCTAAGCGGCTACTTTAAATCGTCATCCGAGCGTTCAAGTCAGCCACCGCAGCCACCGGCAGCGACGGTATGTCAAGCTCGTGCCCTCTCTGCGCCACCCCCTCCCCTTAAGGATGACACAATTATGGCATCTGTGGCCCGTCAAAAAAACCCATCCGTCAATGCATCAGTGTGCCCGCGGAGAGTTACACTGAGTTGTGAGGGCAAGTCAGAGCCCGTCAACGGGATGGGTCATTTGCGGGACGTGAGGGGGTGACAAGGCAGTGACGTTCGACCGGTTGGAAGGGTGTACGAGCCCAGGCCGGAGAGATTGGAGACGGTATGGTCATGCAGCAGAACCCTGTGTGGAACGGGGTCCGGATGGGCTCGTTTCAACCTGGCGTCGCCGCATCCACCACGGTGCGCTTGCCCGGTGGTGCCCCGTCACGAAGCCTCCCCAGATCGAGGGGTTCACCTGCGCTCGTTGCTGGAGTATCCCGACGGATGCACTGGGCAGTTCCTCGTGGCCATGCGTGCGCGCTTTGCCTCACGAACTGTCCATCTAGATTACCGCAGCACACCATTCACCTCATGAATCTCGGAAACCGCCGGGAGATCCCCCCGAGGGCTCTTGCATTTCCAGTTTGCCAACGTCCTATGGATGTCGGGGAGTCGAGCGCCTCCCATCATCGCATCGGTTGAGGGTTCTGGTGCATCACGTCGAGGCCCTAATGCCCCACCATCTCTTTCTACAGGAGCTGGCAATGGCAAGTGCGCTGCCCTCGTCGAGTGGGGGATCAAGGGCAACTACCGTCGCACATGCTGATGCGCGCAGTGGTGATGTGGCGAGCGAGGATGCCACGTCCACTGCAGTAGTGACTGATAGCGCGGCTTACTAAGCTGATGTGCAATCGGATGTGCTGACTAACATCAGCGATATCACTGACACGGACGAGGGCATACAAGTTATGGGCTTCATGGTGGATATAGATGCTGTCTCTGCTCCTGTGACGAGGCGCGCGTGGTGGTAACAGCAAAGGACCAGCAGCTGTCTGAAGCCTTACCTTCCCTTCCAATTCCAAAAGTGATTGTGGTTTTCGGTCTTTGAATGATGAAGAGGCAACTGATAGGCCGCATCCCAATAACGAAGGGGCGACTGCCAGGCCGCCTGCCAGTCGGATAGAAGCGCCTAGCAAGCCGCCTTCCGATGAAGAAGAGATGACTGGTGGGCAGCTTTCGAATATCAGACCGGCAATTGGCAGGCAAGTTACCGATAATTGCAAAGAAACTAGTGGGCAGCATGACCAAGAGGAAGCGTTCAGAATTGGTCAGTTTTTCCATGAATGCTGGACGAGACCGCTGTAGACAACTTTCGCAACGAGTATTCAAAGGCGCGTAATAATCATCACTTTGAGCTCGGCCAGACTATGACTTTGACCTTTGTCAAACTCAAGCTCGCGACGGAGCGACTTGGTGTAACCGGTCGTGTTTTGAGATACTGGGACGCGAAGGGGGTTGTCGCGACGGTGCGCACATCGGGTGGCACTCGGTTATTCGATGTCGATGGATATCTAGCTAAGAAAGCGACCGAGCAGCGACGACGTACCGAACTATTCGGCAGGCCCGGAACGATCCGCGATGCCACCGACGATGTCATGAACGATAATAATCCGACAACGCCACCCGTCGCGTCGACGTCCTCGTTGGATGCATGGAAAATGGAGATCGACGCGGTGTTCAAATCCGTGCACGAGAAGTCAAAAATAACACCTCCGAGTTCTTCATCCATTTCGGCAAAGCCGCTGAATGGATCGGATTCTCCCAAAAATGCAACGCCAAACGTCATCTGGTGGCGAATTTCGAAGAAGGGATCGATTTCACGATTCGCGGTGCAAACGAACACGATATTTTTTCGGAACATGGAAACGCCGAGCAGATCTATCTGACTGGAGATTGCTTCAAAAATCTTTGCATGTCCGCCCATACGGAGCGGGGTAAACGCGTACGTAAATACTACCTCAGTCTGGAGAAGCGGTTGCGCGACGGGGATTTGACTCTGGCCGGCGAGATTGTGCATAATCACGACGTCGTCAATGACACGAAAACCGACGTGTTGCTGCGAACCGGTGCAGAGGGCATCGGTGATTCGTCGACCAAGCATGTCACTTCTCAATGGGAGCGTGTCGGAGCTGATCGTCCCGACCTCGGGAAAGTCGTGACTACCTTGATCAAACAAACGCACCGGTTCGCCATCGAATGCGTCAGTGATGGTTGTACGCGAAAGGCCGTTGGTTACGGCGATGTCGCGAATGCATGCAGTCTTCACGGCGGTGGTTGGAAATGCGCCAAATGCGGAATACGCAAAGTGTATCGCAAGACCGACGACTGTTATCGCTGCAACGGCGATGTTTGTGAGATCGAAAACTGCGAAAACCGAAAAGCTGGTGTCGGCGCCTTCAAAACCAAATGTCGAGCGCACGGAGGCGGTTACCGGTGCGCGCAATGCAAATTCAATTCTGTACAACGGAAAGACGGGGTGTGCGCGCCTTGCGATGCGCACGGACAAAAACGACTGCGATGGCAGAACCAAGTGAAAGCTTGGTTGGATGACACCGAAGACCTGAAATGGTAGAGCTACGTCGATGAGGTGTTGCCGTGCGCAAACAATCGCATGCGCGCCGATTTCTGGTTTCTCACTGATGATCATAGTGTGGTTTTAGAAGCTGACGAGCAGTATCGCGCCAGTTACGAAGCCACGTGCGAAATTGTTCGACAGCAAAAAGTGCACGACCAGCGCCCTGAACACCCTCTACATCTCGTGCGCTACAATCCAAACTCCGCGAACCCAACCATCAAAGAGGAGCTGCTTCACAGTCTACGTCAAGCGATCGCAATGCCAAACCGTTCGCGAAACGAACCTATCGGCATATATGTCGAATATATCGGATATCCGCGTTCCAGGGAGAATCTCATGCGAGCCCTGCAAAAACGGATGTTGAGCGTCGACTCCGGTGAGAGCTCTCAGCGTGCTGAGAAATGTCGCCGGATGGCGAGCGAAATGCCCGTCCGCGGTATGAATCGGGAGGGTTTGAAGCGCTTCGCTAAAGCGGCCAAGCAGTTACGCCGTGCCTACTCGAGATACATCCAAGTTTGTAAAGAGACCGTCGTCGCTTCAGCTGATTAAACTGTGTTTTTTGCACTTGTAAAAATGTATTAAATACCGTAATCTGAACGATCGATTCGAGACGTACAAAGCGGTCGCGGTCGCGGTGATGTATCGTGACGACGGTAAATTCGGACTATCCACGCATCGCGCAATCTTCGAAATTTTTCGTGCATACATACTTACGCGACGAGCATGCCGGACGGTTTCGCGACGAGTATGCAAACTCGTGTAATAATCAACACTTCGAACTCGATCAAACTATGACCACACTCGTTTCGGACTCGAATCACCGTTCGGTCGCGTCAAAACTCGATTCACTTCTCCGTTTAATCGGCACTCCGATCCGCGAGTGAACGTCCGCATTAACCGAGTACGGCGTAACAAACAAAGGCGCTGCTTTCGAAGAGGAAAAGGTTCGATTTCTGATTATGTCGCGAATCGCACATCACGTCACAAATTCCGTGACGGGCGGATGTCGATGAAGTGTACGATTTTGGAGTGGCGGTATGACTACACCCGCAAACACGCCGCGAGACGCTTGCTCTTTGAGAAGTAAGAAATGTTCGATTTCTGACATGTCGCAAATCACACATCACGTCACAAATTCCGCGATGGGCGGGTGTTGACGTAATGTGTGATTTTGGAGTGGCGGCATGACTACACCCGTAAACACGTCGCGAGAGGTTTGCTCATTGAAAAGTAAGAAAATGTTCGATTTCTGACATGTCTGAAATCGCACATCACGTCACAAATTCCGCGACGGGCATGTTTCGACAAAGTGCACGATTTTGGATGACGGTCTATTTTTTCATGTGCGGAGCATTCATGTCACACAAGCAAAAGTTGACGCAAACCATGTCTGAAAATTTCGTAAGTACAAAAATAGCCATCGCGAAACTGGGCATAACCGGTCGGATACTACGCGGTTGGAGTGAAAAAGGGTTGATAACCACACGACGAACTCCCGGAAACACGCGGCTTTATGACGTGGACGGGTTCCTTGCAAAACATACCGACGGAAAGTTAAAACTTCTCAATCGCAAACTGATCGTAAAAGATGCTGAAACGCGCGACGATAGTCTTGTCGAAACGTAGCAAACTGATATCGAGACCATGTTCAAAACGGTGCATGAAAAGTCGAAGTGGGCGCGTTGTAATTTCGTGATCGATTTCGACAGGGCTTACAGATGGGTGGGTTTTACTCAAAAAAGAAACGCCAAACGACATTTGATACAGAATTTTGAAGAGGATGTGAATTGCACCATGAACGTCGACAACGTCGCGCCGGACATCACCAATTCGATCGAAGTGCACGGAAATCGCGAAATTATCATGCTCACCGCGGACTGCTTCAAGGGTATCTGTATGTCGGCGAACACTGCACAGGGCAGACGTGTTCGCGGGTACTGTCTCGACTTGCCGAACGACGCGTGCGCGAGGGCGATCTCACGCTCGCCGCCGAGGTTGTGCAGAATTACGACGACGTGAACGGCGTGCACACGCGAGTGCTCCTGAGGACCGATACGGGCGCGATCGATGGCCCACCCGAATGGGTGACCCTCTGGAAAGAAGCGCGCGGCGACCAAAAAGAGATGGGCAAGGTGATGCGCAGTATCATCAAGTCGAAGGGTGTCAAGGATCCGCACGTCTACCAAGAAGTTGAGAATATTCACAACCAGAGCGTGTGGAATTTTGAGGGCTGGACCCGCCAGTTTCTGAAGGAGAACGGCGTCAAGGTCAACGCGGCCGCGGAAGCCATGAACAAAAAGCAACTGAACGTCCGCGAACAATTTTCGGACACGTTCTGCAAGAAGCCCATCGACATGGACGCCCCGACCGCGCAGAGCATCCGTAAACTGGCCGAGGAGATCAAGCTCGCCACTTTGCCCTACACGAATTTTCACGAGCTGCAGGAGTACAAACCGAAGCACGACGAGGAGGGCAACCCGGTGCCGTGCGGTAAACGCGTCCGTCGGCTCGAGAGCGCGCATCGGCGCTCGCTGAAACGGTTGGCGACGGTGGAGCGCCGTCGTGCACTCGAGGAGACCGAGACCACGGAAGCGCAACAATGAGTGCACGAAGGACACAAAATAATGATGTGGCGCGCGCGCTGGGATCCCAAAAAAAAAAAAACGATCGCGCGGAGACGCTTGATGCACAGCTGCCCGGGCACGTGCGTGCTGTCGTATGCGCATAATTGCCCGATCGATTGATTATTAGAGTCAAATCGATTTGGAATTCAGGCAAAAAACTATGCTTAATCGGATATTACTTTCAAACCAACATAACAGAGCGTTTTCCCGCGATACGTGCGCGCATCGGATATTTTGACAGCGAAAAATGCGATGTCTGCTATCGCGGATCCGAGCACCGATCGAGCGGAGAAGCGAACCGAATTTTGACGCGTCTTGGCGGTGTTTCGAGTCCGGAACGGGTGACATCTCGCGGATTCGAGACGAGTGTCTCGTCCCGCGATACGTGCGCGCGTCGGATATTTCGACGACGAAAAATACGATGTCTCTCATCGCGGGTCCGAGCACCGTCGCCCGGCGAAAGATAGTATAGTTCGCCGACGACGCCAACGACACCGGTGTTAATCATCTGTTGTATCCGATTCGCTTTCACTCTCCACCACCGACGTGATGTCGGAGGTGGCGTCCTCGCCGTCGTT
Organism: Cymbomonas tetramitiformis; assembly: GCA_001247695.2. Taxonomy (NCBI): domain Eukaryota; kingdom Viridiplantae; phylum Chlorophyta; class Pyramimonadophyceae; order Pyramimonadales; family Pyramimonadaceae; genus Cymbomonas; species Cymbomonas tetramitiformis. The sequence continues at coordinate 7,417 of LGRX02001707.1, read as the reverse complement.
CGCCTCGTCGTCGACGGTGGGTTTTGCTGTGGGTGGATGTGTTGCCTTCACTCTCTTAACTCCCGACTCGAAATCTGCGATTGGTGGAATATCCTCCTCCAGTGTATTCGATAAGCTCGTCTTCAGCTCATGCAGGTCTTCCGCACTGCTTATCTCAGACGGTAATTTTGTTAACAGCGTTTGCAACTGTTCTTTCAGTTTTTTTCAGTTCTTCCGAGGCCGTTGCGTCGTCATCTAAAGATGCTACAGAGGCTGCTACCTCCCTCTTTTCTTTTCCCGCCTTCCCATTGTCGATATGCGTTTTAATCAGATCCACGAACTTCGATGCATTTTCCATCGTGATAGCCACGGCCCGCCATATTTGTTGCTTACCATCGTTGCCGTTGTCGTTTTCAACGGCTTCTGGAGCTTATTCTACAACTCGCCGAAAACATATCCGCCGGTGTCAGACATGAACTGCTTTGTTTTCGGCGTTGCAGTTTCATCCCACCCAAAACTGTTGCATGCGTTTGCTATAGCGGTCTTTTCGGGCTCCTCGGGCTCCTCGGTCTCCTCGGGCTCCTCGGGCTCCTCGGTCTCCTCGAGCTTCTCGGTCTTCGTCTCGGTCCCACCTGCACCTACGCGCGCCGCGATCGTCATCGTCGGCGTCGTCGTCATTGAAATGTACGCGCGCGGGGATACGGTATGTCATGACACTTTTTGGCATAAAGCGCCCCCCCCCTCCTCTCCGCGATAGGCCGAGTGGGTTGTGGGTGATCCCTGTGTAGGCCTGCTCAAGGAGCGTCCAACGATATCGAGAAATTCGGGCCGCGGAGATCGAGACGAAAATTTTGATTGGTCACACGATGCTGAGCGCTCTTCATTCATGCTCTTGCACGAGAGCGTTTCGCTTTGTCGGTTGCAGAACTCGGGGAAAAATGCTTACAGAGCTGTCGTGTGCCTTCTTTTACATGTCTGAAAATAAAAGAAAGCGCGAAAACGACGAGCTTTCGGGCGTCCCTGCATCTAAGGACCTTAGTGACCCGCTCGCGACGTTGGTAGCTTACGCAGAGCTATGTCCGATCCTGGAAAAACCTTCAACCCTGGAGGGTCAAGAGATAATAAATTGTGTTAGCGCTAGGAATCTGCATGGGGACTGGGCGCGTCGAAATGTGTTCTACAAACACATAGTTCACTGGAGAAAAGTGGTGTGTTCTTTCTCCTTTGCATGCTTCCTCTCATGTTCGTTTGCTCTCTGTGTGATTATGTTAAGCGCTTGATGAGAGCTGTGCTTCTTCCTTTTGCTGTTGAGCAGCGTGGCAAGGGGAATCGCTCGCCTCATCCTGCGTGGGTTGTCGATGTTGTGCGTGAAATATGGCCCGCCATCGATCCTAGCAAGGGTGATTACTTGGGCTTTAAGTCCCAGTAGACTCAACCCGACAGGTCCGTGTTCCGTATCCCTGATGAACATCATGTACATTTGTTTGTCATATACCTTTGCGTGCTCCCCGACATTTTCCTATTGCATTGCATCGCGCGCAAGCAAATCGGTATTGTGTGTTTTTTTTCGCTTGGCAGATTCATAGAGATGCCTTTTAGAACAAAAGGAGCGCAAAGGAGGGCTGCAACGATACAAAAGCATATCAATGATGCCCCTACAACATTGCAAGCGACAGCCTCAGCAACTGTCTCAGCACCTGAGCGTGAGATGCCCACACCTAGACAATTGTGCGACACTTTTCAAAACGAATCTCCACCTAGGGAGACACCACAACAGGCCGTATCGCCCGCCGTGAACGCCCGACTGTTGGGCGAGCGTTCTCGCCCTACACCAGAGGTACGCACGCACTTCCCTTTCTATTTCAGTTCCGATTGCACTTTCCGATTGCGATATGCACAAAAGCACATTCTCACTCAACGTGTGCATCCTTCTATTACCTTGCAGGATGAATCCCGAGATGCTGAAGAGGAAGACCCGCGCGCACTGGACACAGGAAGCGAGTACCTTGATATAATATCCACCTTGAAAGGCAAACGAGTTTTACTAGCCTAGATCTTGGGAACCTACTAGACTTCTTGAGAATTGATGTGGTTTGTAACAAGTGTAAAAAAGCATTTTATTACAAGGTGAAGGAGGTCTTTGCGTCCCGCCTCGCGAAGAAGGAGGTGTTGCTGCTGAAGCAACTGCACGACACGGACACCAACGCCACCGAGTCCTACCACTCGATGTTGACACGAGGCTTTCTCCCGGGTGGCAAGGCCCAGCAAAACGGCCAGTTTGGAGTCTACTTCTGGGCACAGTGCCACGCCATTTGCTCGAAGAACGACGGCACCGCCTACCGACGTGATCTTTGTGCTCGCCTTGGCATTGACCCCCCGGAGAGCATGTACGACTTGGACGAGCGTCTCCAACGCCGACGGGATAGGAGTGCCGCATTTCGGAGGATGCACTAGTCGAAGAAGAAGCGCAGGCTTGACCGAGACCACAAAAGTGACCGGAATGCGGCGGCGGAGGCCACATTTGGCTATGCTACAGCCGTAGGATTCGATCACGATAGCCGTGGGCAGACTGTAGACCGTTCCTAGGGTGCACGATCCGGCGATATACCCCATTTAGACGGCTTTGAACCTTGTATATACTATTCATCTTGTAAATATATGATTTTGGCATGTGGCACGTGTGGGTGGACGGGGGTTACATACTTAAGTGCATAATTTCGGAAAATGTTATTATACGGCTTGATATTTTTGGAGAAGTTTGGAGAAGGTTTGGACAAACTCAAAAATATAAAATTTTGACATTTAGGGTTTAGGAGTAGTCGTGCGGGGCCATTTTGGTCACGGCAAACCGCAGGAAATCGTGTTTTGCACTTGGCATGCATGCGCGTCGCATGAATGTGTTGATAAAAGGTCACCGCCGAGTTTGGGGAGGTGCACCAAGTTAGTTGAAGGCACTTGAAAGTTGCATAGCCAAGATTTTAGGGTTTTAGGGTTGCTGGCGGGTGAAATATTGGCTGTGAGAGCAGGGGTTTCGCGTATGCGGGGTCCGCTATAAAGTGCATAATTTCGGAAAATGTTGTTATACGGCTTGATATTTTTGGAGAAGTTTGGAGAAGGTTTAGACAAACTCAAAAATATAAAATTTTGACATTTAGGGTTTTGGAGTAGTCGTGCGGGGCCATTTTGGGCACTGCAAACCGCAGGAAATCGTGTTTTGCACTTGGCATGCATGCGCGTCGCATGAATGTGTTGATAAAAGGTCACCGCCGAGTTTGGGGAGGTGCACCAAGTTAGTTGAAGGCACTTGAAAGTTGCATAGCCAAGATTTTAGGGTTTTAGGGTTGCTGGCGGGTGAAATATTGGCGGTGAGAGCAGGGGTTTCGCGTATGCGGGGTCCGCTAGAAAGTGCATAATTTCGGTAAATGTTGTTATACGGCTTGATATTTTTGGAGAAGTTTGGAGAAGGTTTAGACAAACTCAAAAATGTTATTTTTTGACATTTAGGGCTTTGGAGTAGTCGTGCGGGGCCATTTTGGGCACTGCAAACCGCAGGAAATCATGTTTTGCACTTGGCATGCATGCGCGTCACATCAAAATTGTGATGCCCCAAGTTTGTTCAAATGCTTGAGCATAAATATGCAAAAAATGTTATCATTATTGCATTGTGAATGCCAAATCCCATACTATATATTTGAATGCAAAAATTACAACAGTGATAACACGCGCTCATGCTCGGCAGCAGGCATCTTGTACACATCCCCTCTTTTAACTAGGCGCACATCGGTTGCACGCACGGCTTCACAAGAGATCAAGCACTTTTTACTTGTGTCTAGTATGTAGTCATCTCTCACATCGGCATCTTCCCATTCAAAGTACCTCCCCGAAACCACAAATTCTCCCGGGGCAAAATATTGCCCATAGTCATCTCGGCGCCCCCTAGGTCCAACCTCCGTCACGGCGGATAACGCCTTCACCAAGTAGTAGGCGTGTGTGCGGTCCGCCGGGTCTCGGTGGACCGCGATGATGCATCCGCGCCGCACCGCTACACTCACATCACTCGCATACTCCTCCACCAACTCCCGCACCCTTGCCGCGTCCGCACCCGTTGCGGGCGTCAATTCCACCTCCCTCCACAAATCCACATGCGAGCTCTCCAAACAGTTCTCGGACGTCGGCATGGACGACACACATTCTGCATAGCATGACACGCAATAGCATGTCCTGTCGCGCACCAGCAACTTCCCCTCCACGCCCGATCGCACCGAATGCAGTTGCAAAGTGCGCTCCAAAGATTTGTATGCGATGCGCGCCGTGTGATCAACCGCCGACAAACCTCCCGCCACCTCTTTCGTCGCGTCCTCGGGAACTAGATAAAAAAATCGTTGATTGAATGCGGCCCTCGACTTCGTGTAGCTGGTGTCCGCGCGTGTGCGCAACCTCTCCACACAAAAAGCATAGAGATCGGCCGCACACAAGATCTTCCCATACCATTTGTCACCCTCCGAAATTACCGCCACCGCCGCTGCATGCTTCACGTGTGCCCCCGCTCCGTCCTGCTCCCCTTTAGCATGCGCCGTCTCAAAGAAGTTCCGCTGACAAGGAATCCCCAGCGACCATTCCATTTTGCTGTTTCCCACGTCCGCGAATCCCGCCGCGCACTTGTTCTGCCCCGCACAACCATCCGCCCATTCGTGAATAAATATTGGCTTCGGAATCCCCCTTTTCTCAAAGTACTCCTTGATGATCACCTCTCGCATGTACTGAATGAATCTGTGATCATGCTTGCGGTCATCACTGATAAAGTACACATAGTCCTTTATCACAACCGGGTTCTCCGCCGTGGACTCTACCCCATCGACTTCCTTGCACGCGTGCCGCCATAATACACACACCAACACAGTAGCCTGCTTCACCACCCAGTGCAAACTCTGAACTTCCCTCGGGATGTTCAACGAATGGTTCTCGGAGAAGTCGAAACACCACGCCGTATGCCCCAACGGCAAATCCGTGATACACGTCTTAAATTGACGGTGCTGGTGCAAGGCCATGAATGTATGGTAAGCATAGGGACGCAAAAACGGGCAGTCCCCGACGCCATTTAGCCTCCGCCACTTCCACGATTCCGACGCCGCGTCCTCGCACAGAAAGCGTCCATTGCACCGACAGTTTGGCGACTTCCCCGGTTCGTGCCCCAGCAACAGCGTTTGCAGCTTAGATATCAACGCCCCCAATTTCGTCTTCTTCTGCAAAAACTGCAACCTCCTAACCTCTTTCCCTTCGTCGTCGTACTTGCCCGTACTAAGAGTCTCATAGCACGACCACCTCACCTCCTCCGCATATTGCACCTCCTTCTCGCACACTTTAAAGTTCTTCAAACCTCCGCACTGTTTGCAGGTTTGCAACAGGCACTCTATGCGGTGCTTATCCCCTTCACGCGGGCACAACAGACTCTCCGCGAACGTGGAGGTAGACTTCCCCGCCTTCACGATGCCACACACTTGCCCCGTCGGCGCACCCACCGCGCTCTCCCTCTTTTCCTCCGCCGTCCGTGGCACTCGGGGGCAACACTTCTTATCCTTGCACGGGCACTTCTTGTGCACCGCCTCCCGTGCTTCGTCGAACCCTTTAAGCACCATGCGCATGTCCTCGTGATACCTACAACAACAAGAGATGTTGTCCCTTCTTGTCAACCGTACCACATTGTGCGGTTTGCAAACTCCCGCCTTCTCAAACGACCTTTGCCCCACCTTCACGCTTGGATATTTCGCCACAAATCTCCGGTACACCACTAGTTGCGAAGCCTCAAGCCAATGCTTGCTAACGTACTCACGGGGCGTCTTAAGCTTCCCCGTGTGTGGATCTCTTGCCAACACCACGTCCTTCTTACAAGGACTCACGCGCGTGTTGTCCGGGTGCAACCAAAAGTCGCGGATGAGTGCACAAGTGGCTTCCGCCATGCACCCTGAACGACGCCCACGTCGCTTGGGGCGCGTCACACCCACGTGCAAGCTCCTTCGTGCACGCTCGGCATTGCCCACCCTCGCACCCGCCAGCATGTTTTTATGCCCCGTGATGCCCGCATATCCTACACGCTTATGCACGCCTAACATTGTTGTCGCTGCGGTTAACACTTGCCCCTCTTGCATGTTCTCGCCAAACACTGCGGCCGCCACTGCAAGCTTGTGCTCCTCGTTCAAGTTAGAATTCCTACTCGACAGCGCCCCAAAGACCGCAACCAGGTTTTCTAGAATGCAGTCCATAGCTTTGGTCTTCGCCATTTCTGTATCACCGAACAACGCTGCGCGACAGCGTTGCAGTACACCTACTGCCACTTCCTTTGGCAGCGTTTCAATGTACCCCCTCACCGCTGAAGCGATGCGGTTTGGGGACCTACTAAAAATCTCGCTCATCTTCCCTATCCAGTGGTTCCTGTTTCCTCGCTTCAGTGGCGTGTATTCCTGTGGTCTGTCAACTTCGTGACGTGTCAGCGACCGACGCAAACCATCTTCTTGCCCCTCTATCCCTCCTTTGGACACTTCGCGCGAAGTGTCCAGTTCGTCTGGAGAAGAACATTCCTCTTTGTCTGAGCTGTCAGGAATCTGACAATTGCGCAAGGGCGTGGAAGTCGCCTCAGCTCGTGCAGACGCCCAAATATCGCACACCGAATCCAACTTGGTAACCAAGTGTCGAAGCGTCGGCATAGCTTCTTGCGGTAGGGGCCACACTCCAAGAGGTATGGTGCGTGCGGAGTCGCCTACTTCTACTAGAAGAGGTAGCAAGTCCATAAGAATTGGCGGGATATCCCAGTCTGGTCCAGGATTGTAGCTCGCGTCTGAGCCGCACAAAGCTAAAAAGACGCTCATAGCTAGAATGACATGCATGATTCCACATAACTGCCCTAGTAGCCAACGTCGATCATCCCGAACCACGGTGAACTTCACGTGGCCTTCCACGATGTGCACCCCTGCTACAAAAAGGTATGCGCACTCCTCAACAGTCGTTCTCACGCATTTTGTCACAGATCATAATAGTTCATAATAGCTTCGGGCTCTTTACAAATAAAGTACAACCGCACCGTTGAAGCTTGTCGGATTGGGGCGCCGCTTCGTCCCACCCATATCGTTGTCGTTTCTACCACGCTAACCACATATCAAATATACATGAAATATATTCGTGCGAGGGCATGAGCTTCCTCGCACTTCCATCACCGGTCACATTCTTGAAGAATACGAACGCGTTTCACTTCGAAATGGCGTGAAGTGCTTCATGATGTGGCGCTTTGGAGTTCACCAAATCTGTCAGCGCTCCACATCATAATTTATATCGGTGGCATAATGTTGTGGCATCGTGATGTGGCGCTTTGGAGTTCGATCAAGTTTTATCGACGGACTCCAAATCTGTCAGCGTTCCACATCATAATTTATATCCGTGACATAAT
>LGRX02001706.1:0-29721 GCA_001247695.2 Cymbomonas tetramitiformis | reverse complement strand
CACTCTCAAGACTTTGTCCCCTTTGCTAGCGTAAATGTTTTATTATTGTTTTCGCGGTCTTGAGCAAGAAAAGTCTCTTCGTATTCTCACTTCTACGAAGGCAAAACAAAAATGAGCGGCTGCTCAGTTCTACAAGCGCCGCCCTATATGCTACAAAAGCTGTCCGTCCAGATAGTGTAACACCCATTTTCCGTACACCGTCACTACGTTTGTCACGTCACAATCGTGACCTGCACTGTACTCGTCACGTGTTCGCCACCAGGACTACCGACTCAAGTGTCACAGCCCAGCTACAGTAAGAGTCAACCAATAAGAAAACAGAGATTTCGGGGTCAGCCAGCTTTTCTCCTAAACCTGTGACCCCTCCCCCCCAAACGCTCTTCTCGGTACATAAGAGAGCCGACGAAATAAGAGAAAACCGCTTATTTTGCCAGCTAGCTTTTCTCATCCTTAAGAGTGAAAAATCAGTTTTTCTCGTATTGGATTCGCAGCACATCCTCACTTCGAAAAAACCGCCCACTACCGTGATGGACGACGCGACACGTTCACAATTGCGGTAACTTATACGTGATGTTAGGGAAGGTCTGCTCGCACAAGATGACTTTTCTAACATCAAAGCCGTACTTATTTTGCTATATTTTAAGAAAATGTCCTGGGGTCTAGCCAGCCTCCATATTTCTTATTTTTGCCAATCTCTTAACTTTTAAAACCAGCCAGCTTTTCTCCTAAACTTGTGACCCCCCCCCGCCCCCCCCAAAAAAGCTGGCTGTTTTCTTAACGTAGAATTCTCTTATTGGTTGATTCCTCAATGCGTCACACGACAGGCCGCGGTTTGTGACATATGGACACTCCCATTGTGAGCCTATCGACTCAGTGGCTGCAGTAGCTATGGGGTAGCTAGGGGTAGCTAGGGTAGCTCTGCGGAGCGGAGCTAAGTCAGATAACCGAGAGTTATCGGACGGTGAGGAGTCCCTGCCGTAGGCTGGGATGTATCAACGGCTGATAACTTCGGCTATCTGAGTTAGCGGGAGCGGAGCAGAGCATGATGTACGAGTGGCGGCCGAAAAGGTTTTCGGCATCACTCTTTCAGACTTTGGTTGTTGCACCGAGTCCCGCCCGCCCCCCACATTTGGTTCATTTTTTGCCCCCCTTTGTTGTTTACAGTTCAAGGTTGGGTTTGCGCGGAGTCGAAAAATGCAAAAACTTTTCAAAAATATTTTATTCGATAAATAGGTCGATCAAAGCAATCCAAACATACTGCGAACTTCGGGGGACAAATTGATCAATGTATGAAAAAGTTATGGCTGTTACCGCTCGGTCGCCTCCCATACTTAACCATACTTAAGGACATACTTAAAATGCTCATATCTCGTGATCTAGAATTTGAAAAGTTTTTGCAATTTCCGACTCCGCGCAAACCCAACCTTGAGTTGTTCTTGATCAATTCTAATTATCTTTTTATGACAAGACAATCACTGTTCTGAGAGCCCAATCCGAACACTGTTCGTCTGAGACGAGCCCAATCCGAACACTTGTGAGTGTGTGGTTTAGCAGTAGGCTCCCAAACTAGATCGGGGTCCCTGATTGTGCCTGTAGGCAGGCACGGGTCATGCAATACCCTGCCCTTGGGCAGGGGGGAGCCGTCGCAAAAAGTTCGGCAAGAAAATGCATAATCGATCTAAATGGAGGTTTTATGATGTTTGGAGAGTTACTAGGCCTTATTAGGGCAATAATAAGACCCCGTGAGGAAAACTTTTTGGAATTTCTTTTTTTTGGTGCTCGCCGGGGGGCAAAAACGCTGTTTTCGGGCCATTTTGAGTGGGCGGGGGCTAGAGGATTTCAGTTAGGTGACCAAATCGCGCGTTTGAAGTTCGTGGGACCTTTCAAGGACCATCACGGGCAACTTAGTGGAAGAAATGATGAGAATATTTTTTTTGGGTGCTCGCCGGGGGCCAAAATGGCTGTTTCTGGGGCCTGAGCGGGCCATTTTGCGTGCGCGGGGGCTAGAGGATTTCAGTTAGGTGACCAAATCACGCGTTTGAAGTTCGTGGGACCTTTCAAGGACCATCACGGGCAACTTAGTGGAAGAAATGATGAGAAATTTTAATTTGGATGCTCGCCGGGGGCCAAAATGGCTGTTTCTGGGGCCTGACGTGAGTGGTGTCGCTGCCGGTGGCACTGACATGCGTTGTGTCGCTGTCGGTGGCGCTAATGTGCGTCGTGTCGCTGTCGGTGGCGCTGACGTGAGTAGTGCCACTGTCGGTAGCACTGACATGTGTAGAGTCACTGTCTGATCCGCTTTCCAGCGGCTGGAACCCACCGGTTGCATGCTGGGCCGAGCGCGTTGCATGCTGGGCCAGGCGCGTCGCCTGCTCAGCGGGGCATGTTGCATGCTCAACGAGGCAGGTTGCATGCTGAGACCCACTGGTTGCATGCTGAGCCGGGCGTGTTGCATGCTGAGCCGGGCGGGTTGCATGCTCGGCAAGGCATGCTGCATGCTCAGGCGAGCTGGTTGCATGCTCAGCGAGGCAGGTTGCATGCTCAGCTGGGCGTGTTGCATGCTCAGCTGGGCAGGTTGCATGCTGAGACCCACTGGTTGCATGCGTAGGCCGGCTGGTTGCATGCGCAGGCCGGCTGGTTGCATGCTCAGCAAGGCATGCTGCATGCTCAGGCGAGCTGGTAGCATGCTCAGCGAGGCGGGTTGCATGCTCAGCTGGGCGTGTTGCATGCTCAGCTGGGCAGGTCGCATGCTGAGACCCACTGGTTGCATGCGCAGGCCGGCTGGTTGCATGCGCAGGCCGGCTGGTTGCATGCTCAGCAAGGCATGCTGCATGCTCAGACGAGCCGGTCGCATGCTCAGCCGAACTGGTTGCATGCTGTGAGGCGCTGGTTGCATGCTGGAATCCACTGGTTGCATGCTGAACCAGGCGTGTTGCATGCTGGTCGGGGCGTGTTGCATGCGGGGACAGGCCCGTTGCATGCTCAGCCGGTCGAGTTGCATGCCGGCGTGGGCTGTTAGGTCCTCCCGCCAGCTGCTGGGTCATGTTCAGCTCCTCCTCGGGCGGACTAGGGCAGGATGCAGCACGTTGGTTGCATGCTGGCGGTATGCTGCCCGATCCGCCTGCCAGTTGCTGGGTCATACTCAGCTCCTCCTCGAGGTGCTCAGGTTCGCCCGCCGGTTGCTGGGTCGTGCTCAGACCCTCCCAAGCAGCAGGACGCGCAGCCTCCCAAGCCACAAGACGTGCAGCTTCATTCTTCCTCCAGGCTTTCATCCGCTGGTCCAAGGTCGTACGCTTCCTCCCACTCCTCGAAGGCTTCGAACGACCGACGGGTAGGCGTATCCTCCCCCGAGGACTGCTCACGGTGTTGCTGCAACCGGTACTGGCTGCAATGAATCTCCATCTCGGACTCGTCCGTGCTGTGGGTTAGGTCCGAGGGGCTCGATCCCAGAGTTGCCGCAAGAACTGCCTCGTCTGGTTTGAGAGGAGCAGGATTGGGAGGTGGGTGTGCTCGTCGAACACGTCCGAACACAGCATGCACAATCGCCTTGCCGCACTGTCTGACCCGCTGGACTGCCGTGGTCCATGTGGAGGCCGTCTTGAGTGCATGGGAGTCAAAGGGGGTGTCCTGCGCTCGTTGTGCCCGCCGACGTCGCCACAAGCGATAGGCTTGCTGTATTGATATCGCCGCCGACGCTTGACGCCGTCGAAGGCGACGGAGCCCAGTCGTCTCCCAAGGTCGGCCTTCTTGAGGTACATTCGTCTTCGGCCCGTGTTCTTGCTCCACAGCCCGACGCTGCTCGCGTGGGCTCAACTCTGCCCAGGCCAAGCCCAATGTGCCGCCCATGCGACCACGCAAGCGGGCAAGTATAAGCTCGTCCAACTCGTACTTCCGTTGGCGTCGACTGAAGGGTGTAGTCGCGGGTCGTCGTGTAGCATGGCGACGACTGCGCTCAGCCATCTTGTGTGCCTCTGCCGGGGACTTCTTCTTGAGGGTTATGCGTAGTTGTCGTAGTAGGACACTTTCAGAAGTAGCCCCGGCCGGACTTCTCCAGCTCCGCGATGTCAACCGCCTACGCTGATCCGCCAGGGAACTCTGGTACACCTCGGAGGCCCCCGGTGCAGATAGGTGCAGATCCTTGTAGTCGCTGGGCTGAACTGTTGGTGCCGCGTGATGAGCTCGGATACGTGGGGGAGGTCCATCAACATTACCGCGGTCAATTGGGACACCGTGTTCGGCACAGTAAGTCTCCCAACAAGGATGTGCTGTCGGTGGGGTCATCGGCGGAGTCAATGATCCCCGAGCAGGGGGGGGATCCTCCACTGAGAGGGGTCGTCTGCTCAAAATGGTTGCGCGCCGTGCGCGCTCTCGGCCACTGAAGGCAATCCGTGATGAACGGGGCCTCGGGCTGACGGTGGAGGGGGGCCGTGCGGCCACACCATGGGACGAATCTGATGAAGCCTCTGTGCTCACTGGGGCATGCAGCGCTCGCAGTGAGACGGGCTTTGTCGGGGTACAGGCGGTGGCCTCGTCACGTGACGTCCGCGAGGGCCATGAAGGACGGGCTGCCACATTGGTATAGGGCTGCCTCTGTCCACGGGGTCGATGGAGATTTACTCCTCTTGCCCGGGAGCCCCTGTCGGCTCCCCACTCCGAAAAGCTGGATCCTCGGTGCTCGTGATGTCACACAGGGCACACAGATCCCCATAGAGGTCCACGTCAACATCCGCCAGAGCGAGGACCTCCTCCATCATTTCAAGCTCTTCGGGGTTGAGGGAATCCTCCTCGACTCTCTCCTCAATGACCTCCACGCAAGCCGCCACTTGCCCTGGCCTTCGCGCCAACCGTGCCGGGGCGTTGGCCTTCCAGATTGCCAACTTCTTTTCGTCTGTGCAATTGGCCACCAAATGCTCGAGACTGCCACATGCAAAACAGGGCCGCTCCCTCACCGCAGGTGCCGGTCGGGATCCTTGGGTCGCCGCCGGGCTGACGGTCACCGGGGCTGCTGTTGCCGAGTCGCCCCCGGCAGTCCCCGGCTCCCACGTGAGTGCCGCCAACGCAGGCCTCCTCGGGGGCCATCTAGACCGCCCAGACGGGGTGCTGCGTGGTGGAACTTGCCGCTGTCGGTGTCCCATCTCCAACGCCACCTTACGGGCGATGGTGTCGTGGAGAACCGCGTCCTCCATCACCTTAGCCGTCTCAATTTCCGTGGCCACGGAACGAACCTTCAAGATGGCGGAGGTGTCGGACCGTCCGAGTCGACGTTGTTCATCTTCCCACTGCTCCGGGTGACTGGTGTCCAGCCCCAGGTCCGCCAGCTTGGAACCCACTTGAACGCTGTGACGTAGTCCACCCCAAAAGAGCTCGAGAAGTTCCAGTTTGGTAACCTTGCCGCAACCCCGTACTACGTCCGCCACAAAGTTGACAGTCGCGGTTCGGGTGGTGATGCGGGTGTAGAAGGCACCGGTCTTCTCCTCCGATCGCTGCCTCGTTGAGAGTAGCTCCGACTTCAACCGCTTCAGGGCGTCCGTGGTGATGTCCACCGACAAGGCAAGGTCGCCCATGAACCGTGGCACCGTTGCGTACCTCGCCTTCCACGCCTCTCCTTCGCTGCCTCCTGGCGCCATCTCCTCGACGTACAGCTTCTGGGCCTTGGCCAACTTGGCAGTCTTGACCATCCATAGCAAGGTGGAGACGCTGAGCTGGTTGCGTCCTTGCGCCTCACGCCGAAAGCTGGGAGTAGTGAGCGCCGCAATCACCGTCATGTGCTCCAGAAGCGCATTCACCGCCACAGAGAACTCCTCAAGGTCATCCATGGCCCGGCCCTTCGTGTAGTGATCGCCGGGGAACTCCGGGAGGTCCTCCACCAACTTGTAGATGCCCCTCAAGAGCGAGCTCTCGTTCTTGATCGCGGTCTGGTAAGAGCGGTCGTCGGGGGTGAACATGGCCGTCGGGTCTTCCGGAGCTCGTGCAACCCCGGCCGGTGGTCCCGCCACTGCCGTATGAGCCACCGTCGGGGTGAAGGTCGCGGCATCGGCTGAGAGTCGATGTGAAGGAGCTGGGAAGGTGGAGGGGTCAGTCTGCAACGGGGGTTGGGACATCGTAGGAGGCGGCCCAAACGATGCAGCCAAGTACCATGGAGCAGCACATACCTCCACCCAGGCTTGTAGCCCATCCAGCTCGTAGGTCTCCGCCTCCGACTCCGTGAAGGCGTCCACCACCGGTCGTCTCGGGCATTGGTACCATTGTGACGGAATTCTGGGACGCCTCGTGCCTCGAATAGAGTCCTCTGCCACCGAGCGGTCCACCAAGAGGGCGTAGGTGGAGGTCTCGGTGGTGTGCAGCGGACGTATCTCGGGGAAAGAGGTACCGCCGGCCCCGCTCAGAATGTATCGAGTAGGACTCAGCCCAAGATTGTCACAGATCTTCAGGGCTGCCGACAGACCATGGCGCGAGGAGGTGATCTCGGGTAACGTCGCTGTAGTTGGCTATTACCCTTCGGGTGGCTTAAGCCACCCTAACAGCGATTTAGGGTGGCTTAAGCCACCTTAACGTTTTCAATTATTGCGGGAGCTATCGGTACCGGAAACTAGATTTTTTAAGCTCAAAATGACGGCGACAATGTCTTCTTTTAGACACTATATGCACTATTCGGCGAGCCCAAGTTCCCGGTGAGCAATTTTGGGAAGTATCCAAAAGGGTGCAACATTTAGTGAATTTTGAGCGATTTTTCCGGTTTTTGCATACCCATGCTACTTCAACCGAGATTTTGAGGGTCAAGATGACCTCGGATCAAACTTTTGGCAACACACTGCAGAAAGAGCAGCTCGAGATCTTGACATCATAGGTCTCCAAATTTTGAAAAGCGCCTTCAAGGAAGCCCCCGTGAGCTAATTGGCTTAAGGTGGCTTAAGCCATCTTAAGGAAAATTGGGAAATACCCACCCTACTTCAACCGAGATTTTGAGGGTCAAGATGAACTCAGATCAAACTTTTGATAAGACACTGCAGAAAGAGCAGCTCAAGATCTTGACGACACAGGTCTCCAAATTTTGAAAGCACCGCCGAGGAAGCCCCAATGAGCCCTTCAAGTTAAGGTGGCTTAAGCCACCTTAAGCTGCGGGTAATAGGCATAGTGGCCAATTCACCCGGGGGCACCCACAAGGAATCCCCTTGGGGAGTGACCACTAACAGTCGTGTAGTTGACGTCGACGGTCCCGCCCCCCCAGTCGGGTCACCATCAGGGTCATCTCCAGGGTCGTCACCAGGGTCGTCCTCCGTGTCCTTATAGTCGCTACTCCGGCTTTGTGATTCTTCATCGGCGGCGTGCGACTTCCCATCCTTCCAGCCCAAGGCAAGCTGTCCCCCGCTGGTTGCATGCTGGGAGGCGCTGGCTGCATGCTGGAACCCACTGGTTGCATGCGGTACCAGGCGTGTTGCATGCTGGTCGAGGCGTGTTGCATGCTGAGACGGGGCCGTTGCGTGCTCAGCCGGTTGAGTTGCATGCTGGGCGAGGCGTGTTGCATGCTCAGCCGAGCGGGTTGCATGCTGTGTTGCATGCGAAGTTGAGCTGGTTGCATGCGAAGCCGGGCGTGTTGCATGCTGTAGGAGGCAGTACTAAACCTCTACTTGACAGTGACTGTGAAACTACTTGTGGATCATATATAGTGCAAGGTTCTATATTATGCACTATATAAGACTAATCAAGCTATGTCGATTCTTAGGAACTATGTCCAGACTCAGTGCATATATTTGCAGTAAGAATTAGGTATTATATTGACTTTTGCCATGCGGCTGTTTTACTCTAGAAATCTCAACTGTTTCTTTGGCCTTGGCCATTACTTATTCACTCAGCTCTCTGAGGTAATCCTAGTCAGCATGGCCAAGTCTCATCAACCTATCATATGCTTGTACTACATTATCATGCAGTATGATGTGCCAGTATTCTACATGTCACATTATTACACAGTACAGTGGTACTGTGTACTCCCATATAAGGGGGGTCTCTTCCTCAACAGGGGTCTCGGGCGCTAATGCTGTAAGGCGCGTATGACACTTCTGGCATGTATGACATTGCTGAGTCATCCGCGCATGACACCGTGTGTTGTCCTAGCACAACTCCCCCCCCCTTCAGGTGGGAAGCGTCCTCGCTTGTGCTTAGATGCACAGTCGTTAGGCTGATTCGGAGCCCATGGTGTCCCACTCGCTGTCGTCGGACATCACTGGTGGTGGCGTAGGGCTGTACTCCGGCATCAAGGTCACCGGCTCCTCGTCAGCTTCTTCCGGATTAGCGCAGACTCTTTCATCGTTGAGACCTGTCTCATTTTCATCTCTCCAAAGCAGCTCCGCTAGGTATTCACACACCGCTGCGATTGCCCCCACGGGTTGTTCCACTGGTAGAGAGCTGAATAATTGTTTAAGCAAGGCTGCGGGGATGCCATACACGTGCCATCCAGCTCCCATGCCTGGTCTAGGGTCGCCCGACAATCTGCTGGCGGAGCCGCTCTGCGCCATCTTCTCGTGCCGCCCATAACGGCGTTTGAAGTCGCAGGGGTTTTCGGGGTCGCAAGACTTCAGAGTGGCGATAGGCGCGTTGGTCCAGAAGTGGGTGGGCTTCTTGTAGGGCATACCATACTTACAATACGTAGCCAGATGCGGAGGTGGCAACCCTTGCATGCATCGGCGAGTGTGTAACCCATGAGGAGCTCGGCCACGCGGGTTCTCGATGAAGTAGAAGCTCGGCTGGAGGTACTTGATGATCTCCAGCGTTCTCCGCACTTGTCTGTCAGCACCACGCAAGTCTCGTATCCCTACCGTTTTGGCTTGGCTATACTCCGTGCATGGAGGGCTCGCCCAAATGACGTCAAAGTGCTTGGGCGAGAACTGCCGATAGTCCCAGTGCAGGACGTTTTCGCAGTGAGTGGGCTTCCATCGGTTCTGGATGTCCACCGAGACTACCTCACACCCAGGAAACTGCTTGCTGAACTGTCGTTCGACGGAGCCTGTGCCACAAAACAACACCAAGATCCGTATTGGGCGTCGAGACGGCTGTAGGCGTGCCGCTCCTCGACCAGGTCCTTGGGATGGCATGAAACTGGTGGACGACACCGTCGCGAATGTGCCCACCTCGTCGTCGGCCCGTTCTTCCGGGATCCACGCCATTCCGTCCGCCTGTAACTCTTCAGGATCCGTCAACCATATCGCTCCTGCTGACTCCTCGCGTTTGCGAGTGACTCTACTCTTTTCACGTTCTTGCCTCTTGGCCTCGACCTTCTCGAACTCCTGAAGAGCGCGGTTAGGTATCCCTTTTCGGCCAACTCCATCGAATTCGAGGTCCTCGCGAGTTTTCCATTCATTCTCGGAGCGCGGCATACCTACCCATTTGACCATGTACTCCGTCCATGTCCGCCCGCTACGTCTCCTCGTGCGTGACCTCTCAATGCACTCCACCGCCATCTCCTTACGACCGCTCACGTCCACAGGGGGAGGCGGAATCTCCGCACTCCTGTCCGCGAACTTGTCCTGGCCCGACTCCACTGGGGTGAGTCTATCCACGGTGAAGACGTCGTGCACCTTCCACTGTGGTGGTAGCTTCAGGCGGTAAGCCGCGGGGGCCCCTCGGTCCTCGGTGGCGAGCTCCATCTGCCGGTCGCTGTGGAAGGCCTCCAGCACCTCCATCGGACCCAGGCGCTTCTTCAGCAACTTCTTGTGTAGGCCCCGATCCCCGGGCTGGGTGAGATGCGTGGCGTCCACCCACACCATGTCACCTATTGCGTACCGGCGAGCGCGATGGCGAGCATCATACTGGGCCACTTGCTGCTGCTGAGCTACCAGCAACCTATCGCGAGCAGTCTGCAACTGCTGAACAAACTGCCGGGCGGTCTCGTGGGCCGTGCCTTTCTTCACGACGTCCCCTCTCCCCCCCTTGGCGCGGCCCCTACGAGAGGCCAATGCAGCTTCTACGAAGAAGTCGAGCTGCGACGCTGGGGCATGCCCATAGCAAAGCTCGAAGGGTGTGAATCCAGTAACCGCGGACCTGGAGTCGTTAATGGCGTACTCCACCGGGGTGCACCACAAATCCCAATCTGTCTGGTTTGCGTCAACGTAGGCGCGCAACATGCGCTCCACCGTGTGGTTTGTGTGCTCCGCTTGACCGTCCCCTTGTGGATGGTACGGCGTAGTAGAGGCCACCTGCACCCCCATAAGGCGATGCAACTCCATATGAAAGGCGTCACGGAAGCGAGAGTCCCTGTCACAAACGATCTTCATGGGAGCACCGTGCAGTCGCCAAACATGGTCGAAGTACATTCGTGCCACTTGCTCAGCGGAACTGTCAGAGTACAGCATGGGGACCACGTGCACCATCTTGGACAACTTGTCCGTGAACGTGGCGAAGGCGTCGTAGCCCCGCTCCGTGCGCGGCAGACCTGTGACGAAGTCAATGCTCACCACCTGCCACAGCCTGACCGGGACCTGGAGGGGGTTCAGCTGGCCATCCGGATAGCTGTTCCTCGGGCGGGTCTGCTGGCATATCAAGCACGAGCGGGTCCAGTCGGTGACGTCTTTGTTCATGCGAGGCCACCAGAACCGCCGCACTATCCGAGCAAGAGTCTTATCTCGTCCGGTGTGTCCCGCCGCGGGGGACTCGTGCGCTTCACGCATGACTATCTCTCGAAGGGGAGAGTCGGATGACAACACCAGCTGGTAGCGTCCCTCCGCGATGCGCCAGATCATGTCGTCAACCATACGGAAGGTGTCCGTGCGCTGGTGCGGGGCGGCTAAAAGCTCTTCCTTTAACATCGTGAGGTAAGGGCTACGTTCGTACTCCGCGCGTAGTGCTTTCACGAACTGGCATGCCTTCAGTGGTCCTTTGGTTGCGCGTGCCTTGGCCGCTGGCCCTGACGTGACCATAGGCTCGCTTGCACCTTGAGCGGCGGGCGCACGGGCACTCTTCGCTCGAGGCCGAGTCCGGCTAGCCGCTGGCGCCCACACCAGCAGCACGGGCCACCGCAGCGCTGGTCGGCCTCCATCTGGTGACTCAAACAAGCATGTAGGGTGACCCTTGGCATCCTTGAGGTCGAACACCTTGACCACGTGCAGGCCGTACTTGGGCTGGATAAGGGTGCGCCAGGACGCGTCATAGTCCGGCAGTAGGAACATCGCCGACGTGTTCTCTGGGTCGGCGCGCCACTCAGCCATAAAGTGGCGTAGGATCCTCTCAATGAGGTTGCTATCCTTGGTGTAGGGGGGTTGCACCAGACGTGCTTTCCCCGCCATTGCTGCTTGAGGCACTCCGTCCAATAGGTGTCCACCTGGCGGTTGACGCCCATGGAGTCACAACACGCGTCCACGTCGAACGGGCCGTACTGCGCTGAGATCTCTTCGAACTTCTCCTTTACCAGTTTCCAGTCCTGCCGGTCTACCACGTTATCGTAGTGGGAGCTTGACGCGGGAGGGGAACTTTGTTTGCTGGGAGGGGAAGGACTAAGGGGAGTTGAGGGGGCTGGAGAGGGGGCTTGCTCCGGTTGCGAGCGAGAGCGAGTAGTGACGCCCGCAAGGGTGGCTTCATGCAAGGCGCGCTCCGCGGTGTGCAACGTCTCAGCTGCGTCTTCCCACAGGTCGGGGGTTTCCACCCAGGTGAGCCCATTCAGATGAGTGAGCTCCCCAACGACCAACGGGGGGCTGACCGGAGGTACAGACTCGTCTTCAGAGTCGGAGTAGTCAAACGTGGAGTCGAGCACCGAGATGGGGTCTTCAAGGGTCTTGACTTTAGCGGGCTCCTCGGACGGCTCTTCGTCGGTGTCGTCCTCGTCGATTGCACCGAATACTGAGGTGGGATCGGCGGGGGTTGAGCTCTCAGCCGACTCCCTTGGCACACTCTGACGAGGCTCGTCTGTGTCCCGGTCGACCACGCCCTTCTCCTTGAGCCCCTCCCTGGCGGATGACTGCTTGTAGTCTGGTCGTCTGGATTGGGCGTCCGGAACTACTAGGCATCGGCCAGGTACGTGCTCCATTTGGTGCACGCCCACTTCCACCAAGTCTTCATACCAGCGTGCTTGGCGTCGACTCAGCTCCCGAGCTGGCGCGAAGAGCCACTGCAAGGGTTTGTGGTCACCCATGAGTTTGAAGTCGGTGAATATAAGGTAATGCCTCCACGTCACTGTGGTGCAGTGGTGGATGGCGCACAGCTCCCGCTCCCCAGCGTGGTAGTTCTGCTCGGCCGAGGAGAATTGCCTGCTCTCGAAGGCCAACGGTTGAAGACCTCGTCCCAGGTCTTGCATCAGCACGCCTCCTAGTGCGACCGCACTCGCGTCGGTCTGCACGCAAAATGGGCGAGACCCATCGGCTGCTGAGCGCTGGTCCGGTAGGGCGAGGATTGGTGCTGAAATCAATGCTGACTTCAATCGTTGGAAGGCTTCTTTCTCCTCCTTGCCCCAAGTCCATGGCACTCCCATCTTCGTGAGGCGAGTGAGAGGGTGGGCAATGTGAGCGAAGGACTGGATGTACCGCCGGTAAAAGCCACACATTCCAAGGAATTGGCGCACGTGGGTGACAGTCTCGAGCTCCGGCCAGTCGCGAACCGAGGCAACTTTGTCGCGTTGGGGGCGACAACCTTCCTTACTGCACACATGGCCAAGGAAGCGTACTGCTCGCATGCACAACTTCAACTTGCTCCGCTTGAGGTATACTTTGTGCTGGCGACAGGCCGCTAATACAGCTCGTACATGGCCGACATGCTGCTCAGGTGTGTCACTGAAAATCATGATGTCGTCCACGAACACTCTGCAGAAGGGTAGGTGTCCGAGGTACTGCGTCATCATTCTTTGCCACGTGCTCGGTGAGTTGCTCAGTCCCATAGGCATGACCAGCCACTCATAAGCTCCGAAGTGGGTGGTCATGGCTGTCTTCTCGATGTCCTCCTGTTCCATGGGAACTTGCCAGAATCCCCACAAGGCGTCTGCTGTGGAGAAGACGGTTGCTCCTTGTAGGTCATCGAGGAGGGTTTGTACGTCAGGAAGAGGGTACTTGTCCTTGACCGTGATCTCGTTTATCGACCTGTAGTCGATAACCAAGCGCAGCTCCTTAGGGTTGCTCGGCTTCGGCACCATAAGTACCGGACAACCCCAGGGAGACGCCGATGGACGGATGTACCCCTTGGCCAACAGCTCGTCAAGTTGTGCACGAAGTTGCCGAAGCTCCTCTTGCGACAACTTGTAGTTACGCCGATGTAGCGGCTGCCCACTCCAGTCGGATCGCAAGCGAATGTTGTTCTTGTAGTCGCGGCTTTGGACGGAGTCAGGCAGCTCCGTACATATGACGTCCCTGAACTCCTCCTCAAGGTCGCGCAGCTGTTGCCATATCTCCGGGGACACTGTCTCGTCAATCTCGTCCGGCTCCTCCGCTTCCTTGGCATGGGGCTTGGGCGGCGGTGTCGGTGACGGTGGTTCCTCGGCCACAGGAGCGGCCTGCTCTTGAGATAAACCTTCAGTATGGGGCTTCTCGTCGCTCCAGCGCACACGCTTGCGTCGCGGCCGACGTTCGCGGAGTAAGCGCCTTCCCTGCTCCAGCGCGGCTGCGGCTTCGGCATGCCAGGTGGGTGGTTTCCCTTGCGCGTGGTCGTCGATTGCTTGGGCACGTACGTGCTCAGGTAATAAAGCAAATGCTCCCAAAGCTTCGCGCTTGCTCTGGAAGAACCCCAGATGTAGGTTGTTGGATGGCGCATTGTCCGCCGGGGGGCCAACAGCACCCTCCAGCGCGACCACGTCAAAGTTTTGTGGGCGGGTGGACTCCACTGTTGCGTACACCTTATCCAAGTGGTCCTCGTCACTGGTGCCTGGGCTGGGCCGCACAGATTCCCGGAGGAGTAGAGCGTCCTCGGCTTCGGAGTCAGTGTCTGACGCGGACATCAGCGCAGGCGCGTCCGTCTCACCCAGATCCGCTTGGGAGGAGTCCATGGCGCCCGCGACTTGGGCGTCTTGCTGCTCAGAGCTAGACGTGGCGCAACGCTCGGACGAAGCGTCCCTGGGCTTGGCGTTGGTCTCGGCGTCGGTCTCTTCGTTACAGGCGACCGCCCCGAAGGTGCCGTCGGGTGCTAGGTACACCACGAAGGCACACTCATCCTTAGATTGGAGGGCTCGAAGGTCCTTGCGTACCCTTTTGGGGTCCAACAAGACTCCTTGTACCAACGCCATGGCCTTATCCTTGGGTCTTGAGGGGTCTGGCGTTCCCGGAGAGCAGCCTGTAATGACCACTCTCTTGCTTCCAGAACCAAACCGGATGGAACCCCATCGGGAGTAATCCAGGGTGACCGGGGAGTGAGAGGCTAGCCAAGGTCCTCCAAGGATAATATCCACGCAAAGATCAATGGGCATCACTCTGAGCTCCAATTGCTTGACGTACAACCCCTTGGTGGTCTCTGCTTGCAGTCGAGGACGGACGCACGTGTTGACATCGTACGACGCGCCGTCAGCTACTCGCACTCGCATGGGGTTTTCGTGAGGTCGAGGCGTCAGGGAGGGAATGCTGCGTACAGTCTTGTCCGAGATAATGTTGGTGGAGCACCCACTGTCCACCAGCACCTTTACGCGACGACCGTTCACGTACGCCCAGAACAACAACAAGGTGGGGGCCTTGGAATTGTTGATCTGTCGAGGTGGCGCTCGCGATGTTGATACAGCCGCCAAGAGATCACTCCAGCCAGGGCTCATGTCCCCACTGTCGATGATGCTGTTGAGCTGGCATATGAAGGGGTCGTCCTTGGCATGAGGGTCGCCTAGGTCAGGAGGGTCGTCCATGTCAGAGTCCCATGGTAACTCGTAGGTGCCTGCATCGGCCAAGAGCCCTTGAGCGGTGGCTGTCTGCACCAGGTCCCTGGGTGGGTGATCAGGTGGGTACAAGGCCACTTGGATGACCTTGTCCTTCGCTGCTCGCGCCATATCATTCGTCGCCAAGTCACTTGCGTACTGGAGGAGTCCATCTTCTACTTCCTCTTGCGCTTGTTCCTTGGCTAAGGTGTGCAGTAGCTCTTCGTCTATAGGAGAGTCCCGCTCCAAATATGGGAGGCCACTGGCATAATCCCGCTTAAGCTTCTCTCGTTGGCGAACTTTCTCCAGCCCACTGAGCCACCTCCTCCTTGGTGCTCCTTCAGCTCGAGCTGCATGGGTCGGTGACAGCCATGGTCGGGGGCGGTCACTCCATGTGGTTGAGGTTGCCTCGGCAGTCGTGCTGCCGTTAGGTGAGGGCGTACGAGGTCGACGCCCAAGCTGGATGTCTTGACGTCGTCGTCGGTATTCTTGCAGCCTTTTAAGTTTGTTAAGGGCTGCGGGTAAGGGTGACCGAGCTCGAGCTTCTCGCTTGTTAGCGGTAACCGCGCTGTGCGTTGGTGACCGCGTGGGTCCTCGGCTGCTGCGTCGATGCCCGGCTCTCCAAAGCGGTGGGCTCGTGCTCCGCGGAGGTGTACGGGGCGGTGCAAGGTCCGTTTCCAGAGCCTTGATGGAGGACCTCAAGCCCCGTGTGCCCACTTTGGAGCGTAAAGCGCTCGTCCCTTGCCCTCGGACAGCTCGAAATTGCCAACCTTGCAATGGTTGGCCCGTTGGCTCCAAGTGCACGCGGTAGCTCTCGGTCACCTTCAGGGTACGTCGGTGCCGTTTCTCAACGTGCTGGGAGTCGTCTGTGAGGTCCTCGCTCGTACACACTGGAGACTTGGCTTCCTTGCGAAGGCGAGCTTCGACCACTTGACGCTCCGGCGCGGGAGGAGGGCTAGTCATCGCCCGCGAGGGTAGCATGTTGAGCTCATCGGAGTCTAGGTATCCTGTGCAAGGAGCACTCCGCCTTTGACGTCGACGGGCTCTTCTCCACTTCTCCCGCAACTGCTGCTCCGAGAGGTAGGAGGGGGGCTCATCGCGGGGATGTGGGCCCGAGCTCATTGGGACTTGGAGGGTACTCCGAGCTCGAGGGAGTCCTCCGCGGCAAAATCCATTAGTTCCTTTGGCAACACCGCGTTGAGCACGTCGCAGTATTCATCCGTTTCCACTTCGTGCATGACCATGTCCAAAGTTTCAGCCAGAAGTGCTTTGGCCCACTCCTTCTTACGAAGAGCAGCCTGTGGGCACTCTCGAGCATAGTGCTCTTTGCTTTGGCACAACCTGCAACCAGTGTACTCCGGGGAGCCCAGACGTTGCCCAGTAGGAGTTGCACCCGCGGGACGATCTTCGGCTAGAGCTAGTAGCTCCTCCGAGACCTCCACCGCTGCCAGTAGCTGCACTGGCGCTCTCCTACTCGTCGCGTTGTTCAAATGCAACTCCGCCTCAATGGCGTATTCCAGCGCTAGGCGTCGACTGGCTGGAAGGGCGCGGTCGAGGAGGATCAAGGGGGTCCCCTTCCGCTCTGCAATCTCGAACGCCTCCTTCCGTACCTCCGCGGATAAGCCCGAGAGGAAGACGTCCAGGAGGTCGGATTCCGGAACCGGTGTGGTGAGCTCGTGTGTCGCCAACATGGTCACTACGCGATGGGCTAGATGCAGTCCATCCCAAAACTCGCGCACTTTGCGCGGTGTCGCCATGCGTCCTTGAGTTTGGCGTACTCGGCGTAGGAACGAGCCCAAGGTGGCCATTTCACTCTTCAGCGGCACGATCAGCTTCGCCAGCGGCACAATGACCTTCTCAAGGTTCAACGACTTGTCCGCCTCGGCATCCAGGAGAACCCCTCGCAGCTCCGTTCCTTCGGAGCTAGGCGTAGGGAAGCAATGCTGGGTGATCTCCTTCAACAAGATATGCACCGAGAGAATCGGCTCTCCGAGCTCGAACGCTCCGTTGGGCACGTTGCACGGGGTGTTCATCGCGAGGAGCACCACTGGAAGGGCTAAGCACCTGTCGAACTCGTCCACGAACCGCAACAGCGGGCCGAAGGGGTTCGTGGACCCTTCCAGCGGTGCTGAGTACAAGGACATGATGTCCTTCGCGGCCTTGAGGGCATATGAGTGCCTCGTGTACTCCTCCCTTTGCTGCCTGCCATCATTGTACGAGGACCTCCTACTCGAACCGAAGCTGTAGGACGTCTCATCGTCGGGCGGATCGTCACCGCCTCCGCCCCCGCCATGGCCGCGACGTCCATCTCCAAGATTCCGCGAGGGGTCGCTAGGCGCGTCAGAAGTGGGGTCGCCAGGCGGCTCATTCCCCCCCCCTTGATGGCCACCGGGTCCTCCCGGGTCGTCACCGTCGTCATCACCATCGCCTCCATCGTCGTCGCCTCCGCCGCCCCCACCGGTCCCACCAATTGCTGAGGATGGCCTCGGGGTCACTGAAGGGAAGCGGTCAAAGGCTCCCGGCCAAACCCCGCGCGTGCAATATATACACAACGGCAGGAATTGAGTGGTTTCCGACAAGTCTGAAAGAGCTGTAAGCCCGCAATTCCATATGGCTACAGGGGGTTGCGGGCTACGAGCGCATCTCGAGCACGGAACGTTGGACGTGCTGGACGCGACTTCGTCGTACACGCAACAAACGATCGCCGTTCCCGCCAGAGGTGGTGAAGGAAGTTGAGAGGCCGGGGCTTCGGAGACCGGCGGTCCACACCCAGACGCTAGGTCATGGTCTCGGTACCTTCTCGCTACGTCACAGAACATGCGTTCCGCTTCCATCTTGCCCACGTGGCCAGGTAAGTGCTCCTCCACGTGTGCACGGATAGCGGCAACGGCTGGCACACTAATGGACCTCCAATCCATTTTAGCTAGGCGGTCATGCACACTCGTGGGGGAAGATGCACGCTTGGAGACGTCCTCCTCGAACGTCACGCCTTTGTGGCCCCGTACGTCCACAGTCGTGGCTGACGGGGGCACCATCAGAGCTTCGCGTTCAGCTTCTTGAGCGTCACTTGTGACGGTCGCATAGCTCGCGGGGGTATTAGGTGGTTGTTCTGGCCGTGAGTGCGCTCGTCCGTCAGCGGCTTCAAGGGCGGCCTGCACCACTATCTTGCTCTCCGCCACTTGTTGCTCCAGCAGTCGTTGCTCTCGAGCTGCTTGGTCAAGTTGCTGGCGTTGCTCTTCCGCGGCGCGCTGCATTTCTCGAAGTTGTTGGTGATGACGTGCAGCTTCCTCCGCCTGCGATGCTACAGCTTGCTCATGCTGATGCGAGACAACGTCCGCGGCATGCTGCATGCGCGCTATCTGCTCCTCAGCAGATTCGAGAGCGGCCCGTCGCGCTTCTTGGCACACCGTGGTGCGGAGCTCCTGATGCATCCGGGTTGCTTCCTCCACGGCATTGTGCATGTCCATGCGCAACGCTGTGAGCTGCGCTTGGTGCGCAGTGGCCGCATCTAACGCGACTCGTTCGGACTCCTCTTGCAGCTCTCGTAGTTGCCGCTCGTGTCGCGTGACTTGAGCTTGGCGCCGCCGTTGGCGTCCACCCTTTCGCCGAGAGCTCCTTGATGAAGAGGTGTGCGAGGCGTCAGAGGAGAGCGCCTCAGAAGAAGATGTTTGACATGATGAAAGTGTGGACTTCTCCTCACTGGACGTAGAGGTGGAGTCGTACATCAGTTTACCTTCGTCACTGCGACGTCGAGCCTTGGCGAGCTTGCGCTTGGCCAACTTCTGCCGCTTCCGCTCCTGCTTCGCCACCTCCTTCTCGTGGGCTAACTCCGTCAAAGCCTGGACACGTACAGCACGTTCTCGTTGTGTGGGTCGTGGGGCGGATGAAGCTTTTGATCGAGGTGGTTGTGGGGCGGAGTCAGCGGAATGAACGTCTTCCTCATCGATCGTGGAGTCATCTTCAGACGACAAGACGCCATAGGGGTTGCGGCCAGGTACAGATTGTACGCCATGCTGTTGAACACTTGCCCCCAAGGTGGTTGTACGCCTTAGAGTCTTTATCACCTCCTCGACGCTCACTCCCAACCGCACCAGCCTTGCAGGCCGGTTGGCTGGGATGGTCGTGACGAGTGGTCGTGCAGAGTGGAGGTGATGATAATGGTGGCTTGCTGAGGTAACATGCGACAGAAGGAGTCCACGAGATGGGATCACGCGTTGCTCTCCACTCTTCGTTCTCAGCTGCACCTCCCATGTGATTGCAGCGATGGAGTCTTCTTGGCCACACAGGCGGCGAAGATGTCTACGCAAGGTCGCCCATTGCTTCGGGGTCACGTCAGGCGTGTCCGTCAGAGCTGACCACTCGTGGAGGACTTCGCGCTTCACATGTTGTTCACGCTGGACCGCAAAGGTGGTGCACTTGGAAGCGAAGTCCACGGTAGCCTTCCACGCTTTCATACACTTCCTCACGTAGAACTCGGACCGGGCGATGTTGCACGCCGTGATTTCGAGAGTGATCTCTTTTACACGACGTTGTTCTTCTCGCCATGCACTCAAGAGCCGGGACGCCAATCGTGAACTTGCGTGTCCAGCAAAATCTTGCTTTTTGCGTTGGACCTGGTTCTTGCGGTGAACTCGCTCGTGCCATGCTGTAAGGGAAACACGCATGCGCGCGAGACGGGCACGTAGGTGCCATGTCGTAAGTGCAGATGAAACACGCCCGCTGAGCACTCGTGCTGTCCAAGTACTCCACCAATTACGCAATGCACATACCGCTAAAATATCCACTGCTACAGCTTGGCGTGCCAGCCTGACGCTCCACTCGTTCACGCTTGACAACCCGCGCTCGCCACTTGGAGGAGCACTTTCACGCCTAGGCGTAAATATGTTGCTCTCATGGGTCTGGTTTCCAACGAGATGCTCTGGTGCCAAAGGCAAATGGTCAACTACAGCTTCGCTATGAGGAGATGATCTCAAATTATGAGCGGTGGCTATAGCGACCGTGTTGAGCTCCTCGAGAGCTGGTTGGCTACGTTGTAGACCTGAGGCACCTGCACCCCCTGCACGCTGCTGGGGTGTAGAGTAGCACTCAAACGTACGTACAATGGAAGATTCCAGCCCAGGAGAGTCACGCGAGCCGTCGGGGAAATTCGTGGGCGTGGCAGGCAGCGATGCTTGGGTGCGACGTTCCTCTTGAGGTAGAGGCGCGCTCGCCAAAAGCGCGTATTCGCCCTCCAGAGAGCGTTGTACTGCTCCCCCCCCCTGCTGCCCCGCCGCGCCCCGGCTGGCGCCTCCCATTCCGGGACAAAGTACGGGGTGGGCCCCAAAGCCCCAAGCCCATCCCGGAGCTGAAACACCCGGGCCGAGCTAGAGAGCCCGGAGGGCCCAGAAGCAGCCTCCGCTACCCCCGAGCGCCGCTGAGGCGGAACATACAGCGAAGAAGGCTGCCGTGAAGAGGACATTGAAAAAGTCGCTTAAGATGGTGGAGAAACGCAGCAATCTGATCCCGAAAAATCTGCCAGCGCTTCCGCCGTACAGGCGTATAGTGTGAAGTGCGAAGACGCAGGATCCCAACAGCAAATAAACAACTGCCGCTGCTAAACCTCAATCAAAGCTCCCCAGCAAACTCGAAGAGGTAAGATGAAAACAAATTGAGCCAAATTGGTTAACGATCCTTCACGGAAGCCAAAGCAACGCCGCAGCGCGATTCAACTCAGGGTCAGCTCCCTGCCAAGAACGCCAGAGCGCTGCAGAGCCTAAGGTCAAGGAACGCAAGCCGTACTGCCAATTCAGAGAACATTCTCGAATCCCCAAGCACAAAATTGCGTAATTCCACTCAGTCGCAAAGACACTCGACGAAGAACACGCACGCCAGGTGAATAGCGCCAAGTTGAAGCTTCATCACGCTAATTCCCAACCAGACGAGCCAAAGAAGAACGCTGCGTACTCATTCCAATCGCAGAGTGGAGAGTAGACGAAGATCTCGCGGAAAACGCTGACCAATCGGCACAATTTCCGAGAAGAATTAACGGCGCAAAGCTGCCAGCGAGTAAGAAAAACGCCGAGGCGTTGACCAGTGCGTCAGAGCGCAAATATGCCCAGCAGCCAGAAGCAGATTCGCAAACCCCGCAAAGCCTGTCTCCAAGGAAGAATTACAATTCCCGATACAATTGGCAACATGAATTTGGCAGTCGCGCACGCCAATGGAACGCGGAACGGATAACGCAACGAGGCCAAGGACTCAAATAGCCGTTACACTGCACACTGAACAAGTCGCAATTCTCTAATCTCCACAGATCACGACGCCACGAAGAATTAAGCCTCCATTGACAATTGAAAGATAAGACACAACGTCAAAAAGCGCCACGGAGGCCAGCAAGCGAAAAACGTACTGTATTTTTGCAGTTGGGCGCTTTTAGGCCCTAAAAGCGCCCGATTTCGGGAATCCAGTGTAAGCCATCATTTCGCAACGCGCTGAAGAAGAAATTCAATCCAGATTGGTCATAAAAGACAACTTATTTGAGCATCGAGCACCAACCAGCCGAAAGGAACTGAAGCGAAGCTGCTGGCCAGCGAGGCCCGGGGTACCCATAACGCACTAGCAGTGCGAGAGCTCAAATACCATCCGAAGAATAGGAGAACACATAAATTCGCCCGAAAAGCTATAACTGTAAATCAGAAAAAACGCGCGGAAGCGGTGGTGGTGGTGGTGCGTAGCACACTGATACCATTTTCAGCCGGTCGTGTTGCATGCTGTGTTGCATGCTCTGCCGAGCTGGTTGCATGCTCCGCCGCTCCCGCTGCATGCTGCGGCTGGCCCCCACCAGCCCCGCACACCACAGGGGTGTCCAAGCTTGCCCGGCGTCTTCTTGCCAGACGCCGTTCCTCGGCCACCTCGCCCTCCGCTGTAGCAGCCTCCAGCTGAGCCATCCGATCGCGCAAGCTTCCCGCCTCGGATTCCGCAAGGAACCGAGCCGTCTCAGCGCGCACCACCCGCTGCAACACCTCCTGGTCCGTCATCTCCTTCCTCCGATGCTTCTCCAACTTGAGACGCCGTTCTCGTCGTCTGCGGCTATGCTGAGTGCCCGCCGCATGTGACCACTTTGTGACACTCGAGCTTTTTGCGACTGCTCGGGGGACAGTGTCTATGGACACTCCCATTGTGAGCCTATCGCGGACTCCGTGGCTGCAGTAGCTAGGGGCAGGGAACATATCAAACTTTTAGGTTGTACGGCCAACACATGAAAATCCCATCGGCCGGCCTTCGGCCGAGCCGGCCAGTTCGCGTTTATCCTACGGCCGGCCTTCGGGCGGGGTGGCGATGGAAATCGTGAAGGGAAATGCACCCTAAGCATGTTCGGCCGGCCTTCGGCCAAAGGTCGAAATCGAAAGATTAAAATTTTGATTTAAAATTGACCGTATTATTACGTTTGATAGCTCAAAATGTCGGGCTCGGTACCCTCATTACGGACATCATTGTTACGGCTCGAATATATATGCAAGGCGTGAGATATTGCCAGAATGGTAAACGGCCCGTCAGTTTTCAGACACAACCCCAAACATGTTCACGATGAGAACTACTGACCGTATTCGTATTACGTTTGATAGCTCAAAATGTCGGGTTCGGCACCCTTGCGAACCATGAGTGGAGGGTCATATGAAGAAACGTATCCCAGCTCGTAAGTGGAATAGCTGTGGTCTGGATGCACGAGAACTCGCCGAAATCCAAAGTAAATAAAAGGCAGAGGACGGGATACGAGGTTTCAGGTTCATCGGCGATAAGGACTGCACCCCCAGAATCGCTGCAAGAGGCTTCCCACTCATCACGCACGACTAGTCGACTAGAACCCTGTGCATGATCATCGGTGCGTTCGTCCGTGTCCTGACCGATTTCAGCAATTTCAACGGCACCCAACAAAAAAACGTCGGAGACGATGAATAACCATAAAAATACGCACAGCGCACACCAGTTTAGGTTTTCCATCCTCCTAGAAAGATTACCGGAATATCCAAGTACACTAGATATCAGAAAGTCCCGTACTCGTGTGGATAAACTGTATAAGATAAATAAACCCTAAGCTAGATATACCCGGAACGGTCTCGGACGGTCTCGGAGTCTAGCCTGCCTGTGACACAGCGTGTGTCACAGTACGAACCTACAGATCAGTCAGCAGTCCAGTGTTGGTCCTAGGGATCTGTCATAGGGGCCTAACCGGGACTCCCAGTCAGGGCTGCCTATACAGATTTCAGCACACCACCCCAGCACTGTGGGTGGTGACTGGCTAGGAGAGTCAGAAAATGTAAGCTGTAAGTGTTAGGGCAGGAGCCAGGGTGACAAGGCCTAACTGCTAATCTAACTGTGCAATTCTGATACACAAATTAGAACCCTCTAGCTAGCACAAGAGCAGAAACTCACAGGCAATTAAGGTCCTGCTAAACTACTGAAAGGCTCTGTGTCAGCAAGTCAAATTGAAGATTTCAAAGGTGTCAAAGTAAAACCATAAACCAGATTGAAGAAGTCTTTGAGGTCACAGGAGTTCCGCACACCACCATGTTGGTGTGCCTCCAGAGTGAGCAAGAAGTCAATCGACAGTACCAAAGTAGTCAGCGGTGGCCTCACGGAAGTCCATCCCATAATAGGAAGTAAAGAAACCAGCTCCATAATAGTGCTCCGCATCAAGAGGACCGCTCTCATGTAAGGCCATGCCGTAGTAGAATGCCATGCCGAAGCCCAAATCCGCTTGAGCTAAATCCTGAAATGCTAGCAGGCTCAGAGTGTCAGGAGGCTCGGGCGGCTGAAGCGGTGGCACATCGTGAGCCAACAAGAAACCCTGAGCCGGGATCACAGAATCAACAAAATCATTCGTAGAGTAAAATGACGGAGTCTCCCAATCGAGATCGCCACCAGGCGAAGGTCTCTCCGTAGCCGATGCAGAAGCTGGCACAGCAGAAGCCGTGGAAGCCGAAAGCCCGAAACAGCTACACCTGCAAAAGAAATGCAGAAGAGAGAAAGCATGGCGAGAGCGCCGAGCGCCGGCGTGCCAAAGCCGAAAGGCGGCACACCGCACCCGATAGCACCGGCCGGAGCTCGCGGCTTCACCGCGAAAGTACCGTCGGCGAAATCCTCGTAGTCGTCCGTGTCATAGCCTGTCAGGTCAGACGGGTGGACGGCGGCGTGATTCACCGTCTGCACGAAGCCTCCGAACTCACCGCATGTCGCCTCCGTGGTGGTCACCCGCGCCGATTGAGTTGGCGCGGGCTCCACATCCTCCACCTGCGAAACAGGCATAGCAGGGGCCGGCACGGCGGACGCCGATGCCGCCGCACCACCTGCCGGAACCTGCCCCTCCGGTGTGATCCCCACCGCAGCGGCAGGGCCACACACCAGAGCCGACGCATGCCCCTCCGCTCCGCTCCCAGGAATGAAAGATGCGTGGGTAAAATGTACCTTGTCTTGGGCGGCCTGAACCTCAGAGGTGAGGGCATCAAGCCGCCGCAAGATGTCCTCGTCGTCGGTCCCGCCAGAAGGCGGAGGCGGCACGGAGAAACCGTAGGCCGCCACGTCGATCCCACCGACGCCGTCCGTGGATGGAGAGCACCGCGGGCGGACCATACGCCAACGCCGCATGCGAGAAGGCCTCCGGTCCAATGTCTGCCGCGTCCTGGAAGACCTGCACGAGCGCTAACGCGTGCAGGCCCTCCGCGTCCTCCTGCTCAATGGGAATGCAGAAAGCCGCGGCCGTGGCTGGCGAGTGTTGGCGACCGCCAAGCGGGCAGTCGCGGTACGGGTGGTACACCTCACCTTTACCGGCCTTGCGGCAGCGGTGGCACAGCGGCTTCGCCTTCATGCTGTCGCGGTCAAAGCCGACCGCGGGGGGGCTGCCTGCACCCACGCGAAACCCCCTCGGATGCTGCTTCCCCCGATGCTGCGGCTGCGGCTGCTGTCCCCCGCCCGCACGGCCACCTCGCACCAAGGCCTTTAACCTCTTAGCCGGTAACGCTATTTCCGGCCAAAAATGCATGTTTTGTGTGGGAAGCGGGTGTGGTGCTCACATACATAAGCATGCCACGGTGATTATATATGTTTTCGACACCTCTCGCAACTACAAATTGAGCTATTGTATGAACATCTATGGCATATATATCGTGAGATATACCGATTATACAAGCAAAATTTCTCCAAATTTTAGCAATCGACTTTACGCAAAAGCGATTCTTGGTCGCCTAAGGTCTCTTAACCCTTAAGCCGGTGGTTAGAATTCGAGGGTTTTTCTATATGTGTTGTGAGAATGGATTTTTGCGATGTATGCTTAGTCACTCAATGCCCGTTTGCTTTACCAATTATTGCATACCTATAATACCAACTATTTGCGACACTACATGTCGATATATGTTGAATATATCCACTCTTATATGCGCACATGGTTAGAATGTTTTCGATTTTACAGGCACGATTTAATTTCATCGTCATTGCTGACGACATCTGCTCGACATATTTTTGCACAATTTTGGAATTAAATCATCGACCTTGATGATACGTTCCAAGGATGATTCACTTGCACCGATGTGCGTTCATCTGCCTATCGTTTTCTGTGGATTTGTGCCAAAAAAAACACTAAAAATACATATATTTCACAATGTTTTCCATACTTAAGGAATGTTTTCCATACTTAAGGGACACGTGTGGTGATTTTTACGATACTATGGGTCATATTCCATGATGATAGCCACCAATCACGTACATAATGATCGGGACATGGCCCATGATGCAACGCGTGCTTGTGGATGAGCCGTAGGTAAGTATAACGTTCCAGTTTAGGCGCGTTTTGTATGGTTTGCAAGATAAAATTGCGCAAAAAACGTACAAATGTGCAACTGATTCGCGACAAATATGCGGGTACGTGCGATATATATTATGCATACGTGCCCCGCACAAGTACGCTACGCTTACATATGCACACAACGGTGTACGTGCAAATACCCAGTGCACAAATCATGCAAGGTATGCAACCGCAATTGCCCAAGCAGCATATCCTTTGCCATCGCTTCTGGGTCAGATCTGACCCAGATACCGGCTTAAGGGTTAAGCGGTTGCCGTTAGTACGATGCTATCGGCCTTGGCCATGTTTAAACTTGTGTCAGTCATATGTTGAGTTAAATGTGCCTACATCTCGATATACGTGGCCTTTTTCACGGGGGACTAGATATACTGTACTGCCCCCTGTATGACATTCCTCGATGCATGTGACAGATGACTGCATTATTATTCGGCTCGAGACCGCGAGTCATAGCGACAGAGACCGCGAGTCACAGCGATAGTGACTGCGAGCCACGTGTTAGAGTACTCGAGCATCACCGTAGCCGTACTCGTACAGACTTACACAGCGCACGTAGCATAAGCTACTTAGACTCTCAGACTCTCATATGTTATATCTTTTATACAGACATATCACCGTTTGAGCCTCATATTTTATGCGTACAGCGATAGTATTAAAACACGGATATATAGAATATTCTACCCTATATGTGTTTCATACTATCCATTAGGTTATGTTAGACCACAACGCACCACTGCCATCTCTGATGAAACGACAAATTTCAAATTAGCCGCTAAAAGCACTTTGAACTGGCAGTCAGCGAAAATGTTTGAAAATTGCGACTTGCTTTTGAACTAACCCTCCGCAGGTCGGGCCGGTTTAAATTTTAACTCGCCGAAACCTTTTATGATTGGGAATTCTTTTACGATTGCCCTCTCGGCCTTTCATTTAACTTCAATGTTGAAACGCGACCGTTAGTTATCACATCGCTCTGCCAAAATTTGAGGGACGCCTTAGATTTTAGGCAAATTACGAGCATTTACCGCGGAAGCGCTGGCCAATTTTTTGAAAATTAACAAAACTTAGAGAAAATCTTCATCTCAACCCCAAGGAGAACGTCTTGCGCAACATCGTCGCCTTCACCGCCACCAACGGTCCGAAGGTCTACCATGTCAACGTTCACACCAACAACAACTCCGGGATCCCAACCGCCAACACAAGAACTTCAACCACGTTCTCAACGACGATTATTTACTTCACGACAACCTCTTCCCCCATCTCCAACAAACGAAGAAATCGCCATCACCATCAACGCCCTTCTTCAAGACCTCCATGCCGTCACCGCCAAAGCGGATGAGCTCTCCACCACCCTCGCCTCGCTTATAGTAGCATTTCAGCGCTCATCTGCTCAGTCCGACGAGATCCACGAGAATTACGTCACGAAGGAGGAACTCAACGACGTCAATCAACTCAACGAGACCATCCTCGACGACTTAATCAAAGTCCGCGACGAATGCGTCAACGTCACCTCTCTGGCTCGCACTGTTGCGAGTAGAACTACTTCATCTTCGACGCCATCTTCAGTCGTAATTACTTCGGACAAGATGTTCGACGCCACCAAGGAATTGGAGCCTATTCCAGAGGTTACGCCATTGCAACATCGAGATGGGCGACCACTTCCTCCAACCAAGATCAAGCACATCATGGACGACAACTCCAGCGCCTTCAACACCCGCTCCACCACTCCTGACGTCACTCCGCTCCTGAAGCAGTTGAAGACCGCCTATTATGCCCTCACGGACATTCACGAGCGACAACAACAACGTGAACTCCAATTGAACTTCCTCACCGCGGGCGGCGACATTGTGTTCAAAAAGTTCTGTGACGCCCTGACCCGTGTGCTCACCGCCACTCGACCTGGCCACGCCCCAGCACTACTCAATCTTCAACACCGACTGAAGGACGAGCCCTACGACGGTATCTCCAATGGCCTTCTAGCTCAACTTCTACTTGCGGCCACTTGTGGCACCACACAAATTGTGTTGTCACAAATTGTGAAGGACTCCCCCCAGGCTCAGGTGGACGGCAGGCTGCTTCTGCTGCACGTGCACTGCCGCCTGATCACCTACCCCCCCTCCACGGACCACTCCAACCTCACCAAGGCCAAGGCCCTCCGAATCTCTGAGTCCGAGGACCCCGGCTTGAAGCTGAACACCTTCGCCACCCTCATCGGCAGCCACAGGCAGCTTCACCCCGCCTTCTCTGGACAGCAGGAGCAGGAGGTCCTCATCGACATCTTACGGGCCTCCCAGGACACGGCCGAGCACCTCTTTGACATCCCCCTGTACTTCGATGTCATCCGCACCTACGAGGAGAACAACCGCATGACCTCCTCTGGCTTCCCCGGTGGTCTTCAGAAGTTCATTGAGGCCATCGGTAATGTGTGGTTCACCCGGGGCTCTGCCCACCATTCCCAGCTCCCTGGCTCTTCATCCCGCCCCCGAGCTGCCTCCATGACGGGGGAAGTCCGTGAGGGAGGGCGTGGCTCGGCTGACACCACCAAGCCGAAGGAGAAGCACCCTAATGGCAAGGGCGGCAAGGGGGGCAAGGGTGGCAAGGGTACGCACCCTCGGGCCACCACACCACCTCCGTCCAGGCCCCGATCACCACTACGGGGCGGCACCAGAGCTACCTTCATCGAGCACGAGAGGGCCCTGTACAAGGCCTCCAAGCTCAAGCACGCCGGCTCCACCAACAAGGACTCCACCCCCTCTGGCACCTGGGACAACTTCAAGTTCACCCCCTCCGACCCCAGTGACAAGTCCATCGGCCACCCCTGCCGCTCCTGCAAGTACAAGTACAACAAGACCGTCACTCACTCCCTCGGCAGGTTCGGCTGCCCCTGCACACTGGCTGAGAAGGCCGACATGTGGGTCAAAGCCGGCCCCCCTCCATCTGTGAACCATGTCTCTGCCCCTGTCCCTCCACCCGCACTCTCTGCCACCCCCAATTCAGCACCCTGCCACTCTAATTTCACTTCTAATTGATTATGCAGATCAAATGCTGGCACCGCATCCAGCTGGTGCTCTCCTCAGGGCAGGAGGTTGCACAAACCTCAGAGCAACGCACTCTTCCGCCACCCCCCCCCCCTCCCGCTCTGAGTTTCACCATCCAGCTAAGGCAGTCAGCTTCCAGGCAGACCAGGAGGATGATGAGACTGAGTGGCCCGCCCTCACCAGTAAGCCCTGGATCCCTCAGTTCTCTGGCCCCTCACCTCACCCACCCCCCTCGGCTTCAGCCAACCACTTCTCCCCCAATCCCTTCAGCTCCCTATCCCCCTCCGCCTCTCCACCCGACACCCAGTTCACCTTCCCCCAGCTGGAGCCCACCGCCCTCTTTGCATTCAGATACTTTGACACCGTCACGGCTACTGACTTGAGGGAGGACCCGGACCACGAGGACCCGGCTTGGGAGAGGACAAAGCGGCAGAGGAAGCGGGACAAGGAGAAGCAGAAGAAGGCCAGGCAACAGCAGCAGAAGCTTGAGCGGCAGCTCCAGGTAGCTGAGTCACTGGCTTCAGCCAACAGCACCGCCACCGCCCCAGTCCAGACAGACATCACCGTGGACTGCAACACCCAGTGCCCTGTGCCCTACCTGACTGACCTCCTGACCGGCAGCACCTCAGTGGCCTCCACCATCTCCGAGGACACTCTGGACACTGCCACCACCCCTCCCACCTCCACCACTCCCCTCCCACCACCATCACCACCCCCCGACTGCCACCAGCCTGAGCCTCGGGCCATTGGTATCCCCCCAGCCACCACAATTGCACCTGACACTGCATCCATCCATATTGCAGTGCCTGGGATGGGGATGCATTGGGAGGGCACGCATACGGACCCGGTTCACACTGCTGCCGTACACACCGCCACACCACAGCCTGGCTGTAACACTCCCTCGGTCACACGCACCCTAGTAGCCATTGCTATGCACTGGTTCTCTTTCACGGTTGCTGTGCTCCTCACACTTTTGCACATAACACTGACATACACATTCCATATGTCACCTCGACCGGCTATCACCATCTCACAGCCGGCCTATGCCA